>LGRX02002334.1:0-11433 GCA_001247695.2 Cymbomonas tetramitiformis
GCTAGTCAAACGCAAGCCATAGTGTGTCCGCATTTTATGGTGGGCAACTGTGTTGCCACCACGTGATCGATGTTTGTGATCATGCCGGCTGCTTGATACTTTTGTTATTGGTGCACGATATGATTATGAACATGTCACATGTGATATACATGTGTGTGTGTGTGTGTGCATGCGCGTGTGCGTGCTTAGCTAAGCATATGTTTGTGTGTGTGTGTGTGTACTTATGTATAGAGGGAATATATGATGGTGAGCTGGTTTTGTCCGTGGGCAGCAGCAGCACAATGAGCTGCCCACGGAACCACTTGTCCAGCAGCAACATGTCGAGCCCGGGGGTCTGCACTCACTCCTGGCAGCCCATGAGCACCATGGGGCCAGTGCCGTCCAGCACACGCGCGAGGGCGACGCCCTTGATATCCTGCAGCAGCTGCCGCAGCTATCGCAACAGCATGAGCGGCAGCCGCAACATCGACAACAGCTGCCAACACAACATCAGCAGCAGCAACAGCCGCCGCCAGAGCAGCAGCAACAACAACGACACCAACAACAACAAGCGGCTGCCAATACTGCTGGGGTACACATCGAAACCTGTGCAAGTGTGAGTTTGCCAACGATGTGGGTATCATTCATGGCACTGCTAGTCAAACGCACGCCATAGTGTGTCCGCATTTTATGGTGGGCAATTGTGTTGCCACTGCGTGATCGATGTTTGTGATCATGCCGGCTGCTTGATACTTTTGTTATTGGTGCACGATATGATTATGAACATGTCACATGTGATATACATGCGTGTGTGTGTGTGGTATTCACTCTGGCTTACCAGCACGCATTTTGCGATATGTGCCAAGCAACAGAGGCATCCGATTGTCAAATTATACCGATACGTCTGCCCGAATAACTTGGGCAATTCGGTCAGAATCGAGTCGGACGTGTGCCCCAGCTTTCCCAAATGCTTTATGAACAGGTGACGGTGTTCAAGAGCACGAATCGACTTGAATTTCCAAAATCAGCCAGAAGGCATGTGAGCGTTATTATCATGGCCGCCTCTGAGGGCCTGACCGCTCTCACTGCCCCTCGCCAACCGCCCGACACTTGACACCCCCATTCGACTCGGTGGAGGTGCTCGCTGAGCTGCACGACGTGTGTGCTGGTCTCGACTTGGTACAGGCTGTTGAATCGCGCCATCTCTCCTATCCGCTCAGCCATGAAGCCCTCGATATGTCTTCATAACCACACTACCTTATCACACCCCGATATGTGCGGTATAGAGCCGCCAAGGCGCGTCATTTGTGGTGCATGCATCTTCCCCAGGGGGGCATGGGGAAGGCTCTTCTATCGATACTCCGAGTTATAACCCTAAGTCTGTCTTGTGGGACTCGTTATCAATGGATGCTCTCCGAGGCAAATGGGGTAAGGGACATGTCACTAGAGCGATTTTCGACGGCGAACACGATGA
Organism: Cymbomonas tetramitiformis; assembly: GCA_001247695.2. Taxonomy (NCBI): domain Eukaryota; kingdom Viridiplantae; phylum Chlorophyta; class Pyramimonadophyceae; order Pyramimonadales; family Pyramimonadaceae; genus Cymbomonas; species Cymbomonas tetramitiformis. The sequence continues at coordinate 1,454 of LGRX02002334.1, forward strand.
AGATGTCGTATCGCCCATCTGGATCAGTGATCTATCCGGATTCGCAACGGGCGGCAAGCCCCCCCCTGGAGAGGCATATCCTACCGTACTGCGCGCTATCCCCTGTCTACGCCCCGCAGGGGCGCTCGGCGAAAATCGACCATCCCACTTTGTCAAATCACCAATCTGACCTCAGAAACGTGTTCCCCGCACAAAATTACCTCAAGATATCATATCCCCAAATGTCATTCCGAGTAAGTAAGGCGTTCACGCAATGCCGCCAAACCCTACATCAAGGAAACTTACCGCATATTTTTTCGCTGGATTTTCGCTGCCTGCCTGCCTGCGCCCTCACTTCCTACCCCTCCTGAAGCCTAGGCACCTCGACATCTGACCTCCAAACAAACCCCCGCCTTTTAGCACTATCATATACGATCCCGCCAAGTCCACCCCGCCCCCTAAATCGAAACTTCAAATCTCGCTCAAGATAACGATACGTCTGCCCGAATAACTTGGGCAATTCGGTCAGAATCGAGTCGGACGTGTGCCCCAGCTTTCCCAAATGCTTTATGAACAGGTGACGGTGTTCAAGAGCACGAATCGACTTGAATTTCCAAAATCAGCCAGAAGGCATGTGAGCGTTATTATCATGGCCGCCTCTGAGGGCCTGACCGCTCTCACTGCCCCTCGCCAACCGCCCGACACTTGACACCCCCATTCGACTCGGTGGAGGTGCTCGCTGAGCTGCACGACGTGTGTGCTGGTCTCGACTTGGTACAGGCTGTTGAATCGCGCCATCTCTCCGATCCGCTCAGCCATGAAGCCCTCGATATGTCTTCATAACCACACTACCTTATCCCACCCCGATATGTGCGGTATAGAGCCGCCAAGGCGCGTCATTTGTGGTGCATGCATCTTCCCCAGGGGGCCATGGGGAAGGCTCTTTTATCGTTATGTTTCGTTATTTTTAGGGGTGATTTCATTTTAGATTTCTTTATTTTTTGGTTCCGTGCCCTCTCCCAGAGCCATGCCATTTGGGGGGTTTGTATCATGTATTTCAAGGCGCCCTTACTGATCCTTTTGCATGCCTTAGGTCTCTTGTGAGCTAAGTGTATTATGACTCTAGGCCCTGGAAAATATTGTTTAGAGTTCAACTTCATTTTGCTAAGTCCCGCCATTAAATGAAAAAGCATGATAGCGGGCCCGTAGATGATTTTTTGCAGTTCTGCTCGTGTCTTAATATTCTCCTCACATCTCAAGAGGTGTCGCATTATGTAATATGTCACAATTATTATATATGTCTCACAATTATTCAATTATTATCTCAATTTAAAATATGTCTCGGTCCGTGCTGAGTTTATTAAGTACAGTCTTAAGTTCTCAAGGTGACTTGTAGTTTTACCGACAGAAAGTATTGATTTATTTTCGGTCCATATCAGATTGAAAGTAGACTTTTTTAAGTTATCCGTCCACCGCGTTAGACTTGCAATATATCGCCGCATTATTTCCGAGCTCCGTATAAGTTTATCTGTACCCCGCTTGGCTACATTCCGCAATTGGTTGTTTGAAAGCCAAAACAGGTTATCCGAAGACCGCTTTAAGTTAGAACCGGACCGCTTCAGTTTATCTATCGGCATATTAAAGTTATCTAACCTCCGTGTTGAGTTAGCCGCATGCTGCTTCGGGTTTCCCGAGTCCTGTGATTGTTTATCCTTTAGCCGCTTACATTTGTTGGTTGTCCTTATCCGGCTGACTGCATTCCATTTCAAGTTATCTGCATTACTTGGTGAGTGTGCTGAAAACCGCTTTGGCTGTGAGACCGTCCGCATCAATCTATCTGTTGGCTTATTAAAGTTATCAAGCCACAGTATTGAGTTGGCCGTATGCCGCCTCCAGCTTATTAAGCTCCAAGTATGTTTATCTAGGAACCGCTTCAAGTTTTTATCAGTACTATTACGGTGTATTGCATTCAGTTCTAAGTTGTTAAAACACGAAGCTAAGTTTGCCGTGACCCGCTTCAAGTTAGCAGCAAACCGCTTCGAAAAGTATATGGGTTTATTTGTGTTATTTGTTAACCGCATGTTGTTTTCTAAGCACCGTGTAAGTGTTATTAAACTTTCTGTATAATGCATTGAGTTATCAGTATGCCGTGTTAAGTTACCTGCATATTGTGTAGTGTTTCCTGCTTTGTTTTCCCGTCCTCTTAAGTTAGCTAGGCACCGTGTGTGGTTATTTATTGGTATTGTAGTGTTGAGTAACCGGTGCAGGTTATCTTGTAAGTTTGTTGGTTTAGGTGCCCCGGGAGGTGAACTATGTGAGGAACTGTATTCATTGCATAAGTGTTTATCAAGTGGCAGGTTATTATTATGCCAGTTGGGTGCTTTGCATTTGTTTAGTGACAGTGTGCCGTTCACAGAAGGGTCTATATGATGTAGGTGTCTATATAATGCAAGTTTGAGAGTGAATTTTGGGCCATATATATGTCCGTGCTCTGCTTCTAGGCTTAGTTTTTGAAGTTGAGAGAAATATGCATTGTGTACTAGGGTGTATCGCGAGTCAGACGAGAGACAGACGTGTCAGAATGACGAGTGACAGCACCAATGACAGTCACAAGTATGACCGCGAGGTATGACGAGGGTGACTGACAGCTTGTGACTTTTTGAACATCTGCAACCACAGCAGATCAGGTTGAGAGAATTGGTGGGAAACCATTCCAGAAATGGGGGGAACCATTTTATATTCAAACAGCCACACAGATCTGGAGGGAAACCAGGAGAGCCCCAGATCTTGCCACATCATCAGATCTATGACTATTCAGTCACTTCAGAGCAGAGATCATTGTATGACTGGCAGCTGCAGCCCAAGGGCGAAATGACAAGACAGGTCATAGGATATGTGAACATGAAGTGACTGAGCACTGTGACTGTCGAATTCGGATGAGATCTGAGGGAATTCGAGTCGACATGTTACTATTTAAAGAGCTGAACAAGCTCTCATGGGAGTTTTTGAAATAGCTACACATTGGCACTGACCTCTGGTGTCTTGTAACTTCAAACAGTGAAAGTTCACCTAAGTTAAATGAAATATCCGACAGCAGTATACAAAGCATTCCGATATCACCCTATGGTCCCAGGACCATATTCCCTGTAAGTGTTACTTGCACCCTTGTGAGACTGGTTCAGTCCTCACAACCGAACAACTGGTATCAGCGTGGTCGTGGTTCACGACTGTCGTTAAGTACTGGCGTTCTCCAACCCGCAGTATTTCTACTAGCAATTTCTACTAGCAATTTCCGCCCTTGGGCGACGAAATCGTGCCCTGCTCAAAGGCACGACTTGTTCTCTTAAGAACACCACATATCTGTTAATTATCTCGACTTTGTTCCCGCATAATGATGACGACTGCACGACTTCGAAAATTGCCTCGTACCAGCGTGTGAATTTCTCCGGCGACCTTTCCGCAAAATCCTTCGCGTACCGGTGGAAATTTAGTTTGAATCGGCAAATTTTCGTTGGACGAGTCTTGGCAATTCTTGAAACGACAGCGACCGTACGACAGTACCTGGACGACAAGCTCAGCACCGTATTTTGGTGCCCTTCTTCTCGTACGGTGATCTTCCTGCGCAATTTGCCCCTTGGTGGCGAATTCGTACGGAAATTAACGACTACCGACACCTCTTCCTTGCTGCCGTTTCCGTGCGCAAGGCTGAGAGCGTAATCGACAGCAGCTGCGTTTTGTTACGGAAGAAATCTTCTTTTCCGGACAACCTTTCCGCAGGATTTATTTTTGCCGGCGGTTTGTACCGGTAATTAATCATATTTTAGCCGAAATTATCGCCAAAACGCGTCTGCCGTACCGTAATGATGATGAACACTTCGAATGACTACGGAGCACAACAGCCCGTCACTGGTGCGATCGTTTCTCCGCGACCAGTGACGTCTTTCGGGCCAGCAGTGTCGGAATTGGGCGCCCACTTCGGGGTCCCGCCGTCAGTCGTACCACACACAGCTGGTTTTCCGCTGTTTCAGCACGACTACAACGGACAATTTGCTGCGCAGCCTCCAGGAGCTGTTTTCGACGCGGGGTTAATGATGACGCCGCAGCAGCACGTTTTTCAACAGCAGCAATTTGTGAGCCAGCCGCAATTGCAACCGCAGACGCTGCAGCAGCACGTTTTTCAACAGCAGCAATTTGTGAGCCAGCCGCAATTGCAACCGCAAACGTCGCAGCAGCTGGAATTTCAGCAGTTCGTGCACCACCGACAACAATTGGAATTGCAGCGACAATTGCTTTGGCACCAACAGCAACCGCACCAGCACCAACTGCAGCCGAGATCGTTATGGCAAACGCAGGTGCCGGCTGCCCCCGTTGCAGTGAGACCCGTGTCACCGGTTCCCTTCGGTGCCCTCACACCTGAACCGGTGCAGCCTTCCTCTACGCCTGCTTTCCTTGCTGCACCTGGACAGGCACCCTTGTACTCGGGCCCTGTTAACCCTGCAGGATCTACCAGTCCTGAGGGGGGAGGAGAACCGACATCAGTAGGACCCTTGCTGCCGGCTTCACAGCTCAGCGCTGGTTCCTGCGCAGTATATCCTGCAGTGTTCTTTACTGACGTCACGCAGGGCGGTGCTCCTGACCCAGTGATTTTGTCTGCGTTATTGGCCTCGGGACCTGCGCCTATCACTTCTTGCCCAAAGATGGGGGATTGGGTCCCCATGGCAACAGGGGCCGCCGGAGGCCCTGGCCAATTTTCTGCGACGTCAGTGACAGAGGCCAGCGCAGCGGTGTCTTGCCCGACGATGGGGGATCGGGTCCCCATGGCAACAGGGGCCGCCGGAGGCCCTGGCCAATTTTCTGCGACGTCAGTGACAGGGGCCAGCGCAGCGGTGTCTTGCCCGACGATGGGGGATCGGGTCCCCATGGCAACAAGGGCCGCCGGAGGCCCTGGCCAATTTTCTGCGACGTCAGTGACAGGGGCCAGCGCAGCAGTGTCTTGCCCGACGATGGGGGATCGGGTCCCCATGGCAACAGGGGCCGCCGGAGGCCCTGGCCAATTTTCTGCAACGACAGCGACAGGGGCCAGCGCAGCGGTGTCTTGCCCGACGACGGGGGATCGGGTCCCCATGGCAACAGGGGCCGCCGGAGGCCCTGGCCAAAATTCTGCGACACCAGCGACAGGGGCCAGCGTAGCGGTAGCAACGCCAGGGGGGGTCCAGCAGCAGCCAGCAGCAGCAGCAGCCAGCGAGGGACGCGCAGAACGAACCAGGAGGTTATCGGAGCGCACAGAGCTGCTGATTCAGCGCAGTAGAGCCATCGCAGGTGCTGCCTCAGCCGCCCGAGCAGGCGCTGCCCCAACGGCCCACGCAGGCACTGCCCCAGCAGCCCTCTCAGGCGCTGCCCCAGCTGCTCAGGCAGGCGCCGTCCCAGCGGCCCACGCAAGCGCCGCCCCAGCCGCCCACGCAGGTGCGGTCCCAGCGGCCCACGCAGGCGCTGCCCCAGCGGCTCACGCAAGCGTCGCCCCAGCCGCTCACGCAGGCGCTGTCCCAGCAGTCCACGCAGGCGCTACCCCGACTGTGCACGCAAGCGCTGCCCCGGTAGTCCATGTGGGTGTCGTTCCAGCGGTTCACACGAACGCTGCTCAGCTCAGCTACGCTGATGTATTTCCCCAGCTGCCAGCACCCGGTAACCCTCCAGCACCGATGCCAGCGTCAGGTGACCTAGTCAGTCCAGGCTTAGTGACTGCATTGGAGGCTCATGGGTCGCAACTGCAAGCAGGAGTACGTTCGGTCAGACAGCTGAGAGAGACACACGGGTTACAGCCTGCGGACTTGCCAGTTCACAACCCGGACCCAGTTGCACCCGTCAGCGGCTCAACCTCAGCACCTGCAGCCAGTACGCCATCCCGATCTTCGACCAGACACCAGCATAAAGGCCCAGGAAGATTGTCTGAGCAGGATGTTCTCGGTAGAGTTCATAGCAGGAAAGGGCCAGATCAGAAGGTGAGGGTGCTGAAGTGGACTGAGGATGACAATTCCTTCTGGAGCGACCATAGTGGGGAGAGCGCTGGATCTCAGCAGAGTACCCCAGTTAGGCTGCAGTTGGTGGCAGCTACCAGGAAGCAGAGAGAAACCCTCGTACGTTGGTTTAATAATGAACCACGTACCCAGCCTGGCCGTTTGCAGTTGTACGCAGCCACTGTGACAAATCTGCAGGACTTGAAGGACCAAGTGAGCTCGAGGGAGTACGCTCGCATGTTGAGACATGGAGCTCTCAGACACGAAGGAGGAATTCCCGTTAAGTTCTTCGCGGGAATTAACTTCGGACGAGCACGACCTCTGAACCGACGAGATGAGCACCCAGCTCAGAGCAACAGGTTTGCTGTGCTCCCTGTGGTTCCGTCAGATCAGTCAGCATCATTGGTGGCAGCACCCAGCAACAGCCAGTCAGCCCAGCAAGGATTCCCTGAGGATGACCCCAGCAGCAGCAGCGGTAGCGAATCGTCGCTCAGTGAAAAATCAGTATCACCAGAGCGAGAGCGCAGATACCGCAGCAGCAGCAGTGACGACAGTGGAGAGCGGAGCAGAGGGCGGCGAAGATTCAAGAAGAAGAAGAAGAAGAAGTCCAAGAACCCCAAGAAGCGAAGCAAGTTCACAGCTGAGGAGAAGGGAAAGGCTAGGGCTGCTGTAGCGGCTGAGGAGAACCACTCCCTGACGCCAGAGATGGCGGTGAAAACCCTGCTGAAGGACAAGGCTCTTAGAGACCAGGCCTTCGAGTGTCTGCCTGCGGAGAGACAGCGGGCTATAGCCAGTGCGAAGGCCGCAGGGGAAGACGTGCACTGGGAGCAAGAGGGGTGGGAAGCTATGATGGCTGCCCAGAGGACAGTGCTGCAGGAGAGGAGTACCCCTCACCCGTCGCCAGTGCGTTCCCCCACACCGAAGGACACAGACTTGGTGTGGTACGAACACACCAAAGCCTTACATCCAACGCTGAGTGAGGATCAGGCATGGCAGTTGGCGGTGCATAACCACTCTGGAGCCAGCACAGCGCAGACCTCGGGGACAGGAGGGGGAGTGTCGAGTTCAGTATCCTCAGCACAACCTTCGGGCTCGGAGACAGCAGCCTTGGAGGAGTGGAGATACCCCTCAGTTCCTATCACTGTGGAACAAGGTATCCGGGACCACGTGAGGGTGCACAACTCGGGGGTGGAAGAAGCTACCGCCATTGCAGCAAAGTATTCCAACTTAGCTGTGAGTTATGGGCACGCAAAGAACCATAGAGTTCGCGAGACCCTGCCCAGTCCAGTGATGCAGCTCATAAGCGACACAGGTCACACGGTACCCGAAGGCGCAGGGTGTGTCCGGTGTGGTCGCTTACTGCGATCGCCCGAAGGCCAGATCCGGGTCACCCCTGGATTAATCTGGGATGTGATGCTGGGTTCCAACCGGACTTGTGTGCAGGTGCCTCTTTGTCAGGAGTGCACCAAACCCCCCTGGACAGGAGCCTTAGCTCAGCTACCCATCATTCCCATTCCCGATGTGACAACGCCACAATCTCAGCCGCGGGGTACTAGCGATCAGCAACCCCCGCCAGATCCAGACCCTCCGCTCCGCAGAGACGCACCCGAGCAGGAACGTGGACCCCCGCCTCGCAGAGACGCGTCCGAGCAGGAACGTGGACCCCCACTGCGGTCAGAGACCGATCCAGCACGATTGGAGCAGACACGACTGAAGAAGCTGGAGGCAGAGGACAGACTCCTGAGTACTTTACGGAAGCTAAGGGAGCGCATCACTACGTACACGTGTCCTCTAGACCAGACAACGGGTGAGAAGTCATCTGGTCATCTGCTGCAGCCGTTAAAAATTTTGATGAGGGAGCTGCAAGATTACTTCAAGGAGCCGCAGGTGAAGAGGGCGCTGGCCACGAAGAAGATGAACGAGGACGACGAGGGAAGTGAAGCCACGGTCACCACTGTCTCTGAAGAATTGCGTTTGATCATCAGAGATAGGGTGGAAGGATCAGTCCAAGGGTTGCTAAACCAGAAGGTTCTGACCGGTCAGATGAATACGCTGGACGATCTGATCGGTACCCTCGCTCGATCTTGCATCAGCGACGCTCACCTTAGCATTCTGCCCAGCATGTTGTCACGGTCTCGGCAGGCCTCTGGCAGGAACGCAGGAAGGAACGCGCGGACCTTCCACCACTCTCTAATGGAAGCGTTTGAGCTGATGGAGTCCCTGCATAAACACGGAGTCACCGGTCCAGTCAGCAGAGCCTCACTACCCGGCATCTTCCTCAGTGGACTGACACCTGAGTTGCATGCAAGAGTTCATAAGGAGCTGTTGGGTAAGGTGGACTTCCATCAGGCAACAGGACCAGCTGGGTGGGAGGCGGAACTGCTTCGCATATACGTGGAGCAGGCGACACTGGAGGAGCGTCGGGACCCGGTGGGACTGAAGGCAGCCAGGGACCAGTCCCCCTTTCCAGTGGCTGCGCTGGTTGAGTGCCTCGATGAGCACGTGGAGCGGTGTTACGCTCTACCGACAGCGCCAGCAGAGGTGGAGGGCAGGCAGCTGCCTGGATCGTCCACGTACACTGGCTGTAGGAAGTGCAAATCTAAGGAGCACTTGGCGAGGGACTGCCCACATCAGAATGACCAGCACAAGAAGGCCGCATGGGTGAAGTGCATCTGGGATGAGGCGTTCGAGACCCTGGAGAACTCTGGCGCAAGCCCGGAACTTATGGAGGAGACGTTCGCAGTCATCGCGCAGGAGAGGGGTTCAGATTTTGGCGAGGGAGAGGCCGCGGGGGCCAGTTCCTCTCCCGGTCGCAAGGCATAGGTCCCGGAGCCAGCAGGGGGAGTACTCCGCCCCTTGCTGAGGCCGACAGGAGCGGGACCAGGCCTCTGGAGGAGGGGTCTGCGAGGGGGCGACACAGCCAGCCCTACCGGTGGAACACCCATTTCAGGGAAGATCACCGGATGAGGTATGGTCCGGGACCGGCTCAGAAGGCGACTGAGAAGATGAAGCGAGCGGTGAGGTGGCTGAAGAGATCCCACCCGGTCACAGTGGTGGCTCCGAGCGAGGCTGAACCGGAAGTACCACCAGCACAAGCATCCACCCCTACAGAGGTACAGATCAGATTCCCCCTGTTTGGGCGAGGGAGCCAGGGACACCCTTGTATCAAAGGTGTGTATCAACGTGCGTTGCAGCCATCAGGTGCTAGACGGGTAAGGTTCAGAGGAGGAGGCGACGCCCCGGCAACTCTTCGAACGCGCGCTGAGACGGCGGCTAGACCGCGCCAAACCGCCGCCACTGTCGCGAGCACAACAGCGAGTGCAACGTGACAGACCAGCAGCGTGGGAGGCAGCCAGGACACTGACGAGCAGGCGGCGGGAAGCAGAGGTGCATCAGCACAGGGTCAGGAGTGCCATGGTACAGGTGAAGGGCCGCATAGAGCACCTGATGAGGAAGATGGTGAAGGCGAGCAGGGAAACGGCAGCCGCCAGACCAGCACCTTGGCCAGATGACCCAGTGCCGGAAGACTCCATCACCAGATCTGCCCGCTGGACTGCCCTGATAGCGGAGGCCGGCACTTACCACCTACCTGACGACAACTCTGACGAAGAACTGAACCCGCAGGAAGTGGAGCCAAGTTTGCACAAACTGGCCAGCATCAGGCCTGCTATAGGCGTAGACGCGGGGGCGGGACGCTGGGGGGAATGGCTGGACGAACATGTGCTAGCTGCCATGGACGCGTCAGGGCCCACACTCATGATTTTCTGGGCATGGATTGGTAAGGTGCGAGTGAAGGTTCTCATCGATACTGGGGCCTCCTCCAGTTTCACATCCCTAGAGACTGCGAAGAAGCTCAAGCTTCAACCATCAGTCCACGAGAAACCAATGCGGGTGCAGGTTGCAGATGGCACAGTCTACGACGCCAACTCTTGCATTCGACCCAAGCTCACGGCGGAGACGCGGAAGGGAAGTTATGCCAAGCAGGTG
>LGRX02002336.1:0-49625 GCA_001247695.2 Cymbomonas tetramitiformis
GCTCGCCCATCATGAGACTGTCTCTCCTGCAGCGCCGGTCTTCCCCCAGGCTCGCCCATCATGAGACTGTCTCTCCTGCAGCGCCGGTCTTCCCCCAGGCTCGCCCATCATGAGACTGTCTCTCCTGCCAGCGCAGGAGTCTTCCCCTAAACTTTCGCCCATCATGAGACTGTCTCTCGGGTCTTCCCCAGGCTCGCCCATCACGCGACTGTCTCTCCTGCAGCGAGTCTTCCCAGGCTTGCCCATCATGAGACTGTCTCTCATGCAGCGCCCCGATCTTCCCAGGCTTCGCCCATCATGAGACTGTCTCTCAGGTCTTCCCCAGGCCTGGCCCATCATGGGGACTGTCTCTCCTGCCAGGCGGGTCTTCCCCCAGGCTCGCCCATCATGAGACTGTCTCTCCTGCCATGTGGTCTTCCCCAGGCTCGCCCATCATCAGAGACTGTCTTCTCTCCTGCAGCGCGAGTCTTCCCCCTAGGCTGCCATCATGGACAGTCTCTCCAGGTCTTCCCAGAGCTCGCCCATCATGGGGCTTCATCTACTCCTGCCCAGTAGCCCAGGTCTTCCCCAGGCTCGCCCATCATGAGACTTTGTATGTCTCTCCTGCATGCGAGGTCTTCCCCCAGAGCTCGCCCATCCACGCGACTGTCTCTCCTGCCAGCGCCGGTCTTCCCCCAGGCTTGCCCATCATGAGACTGTCTCTCCTGCAGGCGCGAGGTCTTCCCCCAGGCTCGCCCATCATGAGACTGTCTCTCAGGTCTTCCCCCAGGCTCGCCCATCATGAGACTGTCTCTCCTGCAGCGCGGGTCTTCCCCCAGGCTCGCCCATCATGAGACTGTCTCTCCTGCAGCATGCATTCACCTTGGGGGCGCTGCTCCCGGTTGATGGTACTCCGAGTAAATGGAGGGCCCTTGCAGAGCTCTGAAGTGACCTAATTTGACTCCCCCTCCGTCCAGGGAGTCTGCGGCTGTTACTCCACTCCCTTGCGCCCCAGATCACCCTCCCATGTGCTTTGCTCTGTCATCTCAGGGAAGGCCTCTGCGCCACCCAGTGGCAGGGGATGGTAAACCCTGTTACGCCCCTGTTACGCCTGGGGCAGAGCAGCGCCGAGACCTTGGTGTGGGGTGGCATGCTGCAGGCTGGCGGCGTCACAGTACCCCGATGGGTGGGGCGCAATCCACATCAGCGCGTACACACGCCGGCGCACCAGGCCATTGCCAAGCCCCATGGCACCGTCCCAAAACGTAAGGCCCCCTCTGCCGAACAGCACAGCGCACGTGGAGGAGTGGGGTTGCACTTCAAGCTAGAAGACTTGACGAAATCACCATTGCCTTCTCCAAAAATGTACATGCGCCCAAAGCTTGAGGATCCGCCTGCACACTGCCTGAAGGCAGAGAAGCTAGAAGAGGTATGGACAGAAAGAAAGGAAAACAAAAAGAAAAAGAATGAAAATGCCCTTATCAAAATGTAGAGAGTTTCCTCGGCTGCCGTCGCCTGTCTTGGGACTCCTTGCGCTGGACATCCTGCGTATAAGCTGCGGTCCTGAGTGTTGTGCTCCACACTTGCACTGCATATGTTGTTCCGCATTGTTCTTACTTGGGGTCCCATCTCCACATGTGCCTGTGTGTCCCAAGCCCTCCTAGTGATCGATAGGTCACCAACCGGTCATCGCCTTGCCGACAGCTGCTCATCACTGTTAGTTCCGGGACGGCCAATGACCTTGGTACGTGGGCAGGGAAGCTGATGAGTCGCCGCATGTTGCCATGCAATCTGTTGTAAGTGGTGATCGCTGCCAGGATCGCGGCCCGGCATGTGTCGACTCCGCCCCCCACCTTTCTACCCGCACCCTCTCAACACCCTCCCCTGAGTCCAGACCCTGCGCTCTTAGACCGGCGATGAGAGGTCATCCCACTCTGCCAAGATATCTTGGACGCTGCAGTGCTGAGAGGAGGCCGCTTGGCTGGGCCCGCTTGCGCCCAGCGAGACCTCCGCAGCGCCCAGTCCCGGACCCTCCGCAGCGCCCAGTCCCGGACCCTCCGCAGCGCCCAGTCCCGGACCCTCCGCAGCGCCCAGTCCCGGACCCTCCGCAGCGCCCAGTCCGGACCTCCGCAGCGCCCAGTCGGACCCTCGCAGCGCCCAGTCCCCGGACCCTCCCGCCGCGCCCAGTCCCCGGACCCTCCCGCCGCGCCCAGTCCCCGGACCCTCCCGCCCCGCGCCCAGTCCCCGGACCCTCCACGCGCCCAGTCCGGACCACTGCAGCGCTTCCAGTCCCCGGACCCTCGCAGCGCCCAGTCCCGGACCCTCCGCCGCGCCAAGTCCCGGACCCTCCGCAGCGCCCAGTCCCGGACCTCTGCAGGCCGCCCAGTCGAGACCTCCCGCAGCGCCCGGTCCCCGGACCACCACGCCGCGCCCAGTCCCGGACCCTCCCGCCGCGCCCAGTCCGGACCCTCCGCCCAGCGGTCGGACCCTCCGCGCGCCCAGTCCCGGACCTCCGCCGGCGCCCAGTCCCGGACCCTCCGCCGCGCCCAGTCCCGGACCCTCCGCAGCGCCCAGTCCCGGACCCTCCGCCGCCGGAGACTTCTCCGCTTCCTGCCGCACATCCTCCATGCTCTCCAACAGCCGCGATGCCCTCCTTCCAGCCTCTTGTGCCCCACCGGAAGCCTGCCTGGGCTGCCCATGTTGCGCTCACCCAGTCCCTTGCGTCCCGCCGCCACGAGCACCCTGCCCGGCAGTGTAGCATTGTCCATCTCCTCAACCGCGTCCTCCCCAGCTCTGTATATCAGCGCCAACCTCCTCCCATTGAGCCCCCTCCCCACGATCCGGGTTGAGGCCCATGCCACCCTCCCACCCCTCCACCAGCACTGAAAGAAAAAAGATAAAACGGCGCCCTGTGGGTGAATGAGTATATTAATTTCCCGGCCCTACTCTGGGCCGGGTCCACCAGCCCAGCGCCAACCACCTCTGGCCGGGCACCAGGGACCTGTGGGCCTACCGTACAATCTGACCTGTGACCCCTCGCGCGAGCGTGAAAGAGAGCAGCTGGATCCACTTCACTTCCCGTCCCATGCAACTGCCCAGTGCCGCCTCCTTGTTCCCGGCCTCACCCTCATGAGGGTGGATATCGTCGACCTCCTCATCCGCGTCCCCCATCACCGTCCTTCTGCGCTCTTCCCACACTCTCCTCCATGCATCGCCGCTCCCTGAAGCGCCGCTGCGTCTTCTTTAGGAATCCACGCGCCCCAGGCCCTAGCCCCCCATACACCTCCACTCCGAAAGGTATCAGCTAGTGCGGGCACACATCCCCATCTATCGCCACCTTGCTCTTCCCCACCTTCCTTGCCGCCGCCCCCAGTGCCCTCATGGCCGCCCCCAGGTGCGCATCCGACATCGGCCGCGCAATAGTCGCATCAAACATTGCATGCTGACCGGGCCTCCATGCATCCAGTATTGTCACACACACACTGAAAGGCATGCGACTGTGGTCTGTGGACTGTGGTCTGAACATGCAGAGTTGCGTGAAGTTTTGCAGTCTCACATGTTTGACAGTGATGAGTACATACATCCATCTATCCATACTGCATTGCATTTGGTTTGAGATGTGTATTTGTTGCTGGCATCTTGTCACAGCCTCGTCCTGTTCCTGAGTGCTTCTCATTTCCACTTGGATGATCATGGGCTGGATTTTGTCGGCGAATCGCATGCCTTTCAGTGTGTGTGTGCATGCTTATCCTTGCAACTCCTTTGGCACCCCGTAGCCACAGAAGACTGCACTATGTACCCACGCCGGGGATCAAAGGATTCAGCACACACTTCGGGACACTCATCCGGATTCTCCGGAGCTCACTAGTGAAGAATTGGACCCCCTAAGCCTCGCTGAGCCACCCGAGCCCCTGTGCATCTGCACCACCAGCGCACTGCCGCCTTGTGCCTGAAGCCGGTTCATCCCTGCCCTCCGAGCTGCGCGAGCCATATCTCCACCACCAAGCCCACGCGCAAGACCATCCCTCAGTGTGTGTGTATGCTTATCCTTGCGAATCCTTTGGCACCCCGTAGCCACAGAAGACTGCACTATGTACCCACGCCGGGGATCAAAGGATTCAGCACACACTTCGGGACACTCATCCGGATTCTCCGGAGCTCACTAGTGAAGAATGGGACCCCCTAAGCCTCGCTGAGCCACCCGAGCCCCTCTGCATCTGCACCGCCAGCGCACTGCCGCCTTGTGCCTGAAGCCGGTTCATCCCTGCCCCCCGAGCTGCGCGAGCCATATCTCCACCACCAAGCCCACGCGCAAGACCACCTCTCTGCTCCCTGAGCCTCACTGGGCCACCTGAGCCCTTCACATGTGTGTGTATGCTTATCCTTGCGACTCCTTTGGCGCCCCGTAGCCACAGAAGACTGCACTATGTACCCACGCCGGGGATCAAAGGATTCAGCACACACTTCGGGACACTCATCCGGATTCTCCGGAGCTCACTAGTGAAGAATGGGACCCCCTAAGCCTCGCTGAGCCACCCAAGCCCCTCCGCATTTGCACCGCCAGCGCACTGCCGCCTTGTGCCTGAAGCCGGTTCATCCCTGCCCTCCGAGCTGCGCGAGCCATATCTCCACCACCAAGCCCACGCGCAAGACCACCCCTCTGCTCCCTGAGCCTCACTGGGCCACCTGAGCCCCTTTGCGGCTGTCCTGCCGGCGCACTGCTGCTGTGTCTCTGGAGCCGGCTCACCCCCGCCAATCGAGCCACCTCTCCACCACCAAGCCCACACCCCACATCACCCCGCTGCCGCCTACAGCCTGGTCTCAAGAGAGCTTGCCCACCCACGCCACGGCCAGAATGCCCAAGCGCTGTCCCAAGGGGCTGAGAATGATAAACTGGGTTGCCCTCATCCAAACTTGCACATAAGCCACCGACTTGCGCCTGTAGCCCTCTACCCCCCGCACCAACTCCCCGTGACTGGAGCCCTTGCGCTGATTGCCTTGCGAGGTGGCCGCGAACTTGAGCAATGCGCTCCACACTAGCGCTGTAACTGTCACGCCGCACTGTTCCTACTTGGGGTCCCATCCCCACAGTTGCCTGTGTGTCCCAAGCCCTCCCGGTGGCCGATAGTTCACCACCCGGTCGTCGCCTTCCCGACAGCTGCTCACTGTTAGTTCCGGCACAGCCAGCAACCTCGCCCGGTGGGCACGGAAGCTGATGAGATGCCGTATGCTGCCGTGCAACCTGTTGTAAGTGGTCATCGCTGCCGGGATGGGCCCCCGGGCTCTGAGGGGCCCGGCGTGTGTCAACTCCACCCGCGGACCTCCCCACATCTCCCCCGTCATCCTCATCAGTTCCTCCCATGCCATCAACCCCCCCAAGAAGGCCGGCCACCCGCCTGCTCGCCCCCATCAAGGTGGCCACCCCTCCCTCAGCCAAGGCCATTGCTTGCTCCGGCGAGGCCCCACTCTGCTCCTGAGTCCAGACCCAACTCCCCAGGCCCGGCAACAAAAGGTCATCCCACTCATTCAAGATATCCTCGACACTTGACGCCGCCTGGCTGAGCCCGCCTATGCCTGCTTGTGCCCCTCCAGATCGCGCCTCGGCGGTGCCCCCTCCTTGACCCTCCACAGTGCCCAGATGCTCCACCTCCCGCCACACGTCCTCCATGCTCTCCAAAAGCCTCGATGCCATCACGCCTGCCTCGCCTACCTCATCGGGAGCCTGCCCAGACCGCTCACGCTGCGTTCCCTCAGATTCCTGCATCCCACCGCCAGACCCATCCTGCGTGGCATAGTCTGTCTCCTCGAACGCGTCCTCCCACGCTCTGTCCATCAGTGCTAACCTCTCCGCCCCTTCCCGTCGGTCCGCCTCGCCCCGATCCAAGTCCGGGCCCATGCCTCCTCCCACACGCCCTCCGCCAGCCCAACGCCACCCACTTCCGGCCGGACATCGCCCTACAGCCCGCCTGATGATCAGCCCTGCAACCCCCCGTGCAAGCGCGAAAGAAAGCAGCCGGACCCACGTCTCCTTCCAGCCCACCGCCCCCGCCACGTGCCGTGTGTGTGTATGCTTATCCTTGCGAATCCTTTGGCACCCCGTAGCCACAGGAGACTGCACTATGTACCCTCGCCGGGGATCAAAGGATTGCCGTGTGTGTGAGTGTGCTGGCGAGTGGGTGCACGTATCACCACGTAGACACGGGTAGAGGGTGTGGACAAATCCCTGACTTACCTAAATGGTTGAAGTTTAAATCGCGGTCACGTGCATATGTTGCATGGCACGAGTGGTTGGACACCGAGCAAACTCTTGTTGTGATTTGATGTGGTGGTTGGGCCTTCGGGCGCTCCTCACGTCTCTCAGTGTGTCCGAAAACTAGTACATGCGGTGTCGCTTTGTCGCCATCATCTTTTAGTAGATTTACCTACCATTGGTGCAGACCTCATGTGTTTGGTTCTTAGGCCCGCTTCCCATTCGGTGCCTTTTGCATACATAACTCTAATCAGATGAATTTGGCTCGCATTTCTTTGCCCTGTCTGGCCTGTGTCTCTTATTCTCACATGCGCATGTTCTGTCCCTTGTAGCATCACGATGTCTACGCGGTACAGAATTCTCCCATCCTTGCTTCCTGGGTTACTTTTGCCCTGTCTCCCGCGCATCTTCGAGGATTTCTATCACCTTGCATTCGCTGCAGTAGCTGCCACTGTTCGAGTCTCTCCAGCTACTTGTTCTCTGTTTTCTCCTTGTGCCGCTTGCTCACCTAGTCAGTGGTCACTGCTCAACCACATTAGTTGCTCCTCCGTTGTGTTGCGCGTTTTTTCCGCGTGTCCTTTGTGCCATTGCCATCTGCTATCCAATCTAATTAATTTCCCCTCCTGTTTTCCCATTGGTCAAGGCCACTTTCTAGTTTATCTACTTGTCGCCAAGCGTGAGTGAATATCCACTTGCGACCGGGTATTTCAGTTCTCGCCCATTTATCACAGCCTTTTGAACTTTCAAGATGCTTCTTCAGACAGACTAGCTCATCGTGGCCTGCGGCTGCTGCCGCCGCTGCTGCCAGTGCCGGTGCTCTCCAGTGCTGGGGCTGCGCGCCGGTGCATTGTGCCGGGTTTTGTGGCTGAAAGCTTCATGTTGTGTTTCAGCGCTGTGAAGCACGACACCTTTCCACCCGTAGATAGTAGTCCACCCTCTGCCTTCAAGGGCGCGTGATTTGTTTGCTCTGCCACCTGTCGCATTCAGTACTTACCGCGCGGGGCAAACAGGGGAGCGAGTCGGTGGGCTGCGCGAACCTGGGAACTCCTCGCCTGCAGCGGAATGGGTAATTCCTCGCTCAACGGGCACGCCACTTGCCTATCAACATCTGGCATCGATTCACTGGCATCGATTCAATTTGCTCGGCTTTGGGGACCCATCTCTACTTGCAAAGCATTAACCATCTCACCATCCATGCGCTTTTGCTTTCTCTCTCTCACCCTATCATCCGAATCCCGCAGAACCTTCCCGGAGGTCTCTCGGCACTTCGATGCGATGCAAGCAGCTGTTGGCTTTGTGGTTGACTACAAACCGCTGGAGCTGCTTGTCCCTGAGCCAAGGGGGGCGCTCAGGGGGGCGCAAAGAAGTCCCAGCAACCGTGATTCCTTCCAGCATGAAGGGACTGGAGGGGAAGTGGCTTGTCGCGTGATACCTCCATGGAGGCATGGGTTCCAGTGGGCACCTATTGTGCATCGCAGCTTCTCATGGCGTGAATGGGCCGTTGAATGTTGTTTGCAGGATAAGGACATAGCTGGCGACCTTGAGGCGTATGAAAATCACCGTCGGAATTCTTTTCAGAGGTCGAGGGATCGGGACAATCCTCGGCACAACACCATCCATTGAATAATCCAATTATACTCTGGCTTGCTACAAAGCGACTGGCATGCACCAAGCAACGTAGGTATCCGATAGTAAACATGGACTGCGACTTACATGTGCATGACTTATAAGGCATATGCATACTGATGCCTTACCTGGCGCGGGCGGGGCATACAAGGCTGCAATGGCGATTTATGGACGGTTGTCGTATGGCACTGCGATTGATATATTCGTATTACATTGTACGCAGCGTGTAATTCAGGTGACGAGGCGCACCCGATTTCAGTATATAATGGCGTAATATACAATAGGTCGCTGACTGCGTATCTGGAATTCGTACCAATACTGAATTATGTGACCTCAATACCGATGCTACCACGTATACAATATGCTGCACTGTCTCGGTAGTCGGGAGTGTATGTGCACAATATATAACAAATGTATCCTGATCAGCGCTTTGGACTCCGCTAGGTAGCTTACACACAAATAAAACTGGCAATTTATTGTAAGTGCATATGGTCTATATATACCAGAGCATGGCGTTGACATAACTCTGATTGCGTACTTGACCATTTGTCCATGGCACGTAACTGTTGTTGACATGATGTGGTCATGGACGAGTGCTGTGGACACACATTTGTTTGGACCATCCGCTGAATAAGGTGGAGCGGTTGATTGTTGTGGCTTAGTGGGTGTGCAGGTGTCACTTGTCGGCTCTGTCGAGCGTTCACAGCTAACCCGAAGTCGGTTTTTTTGCTGTGAAAGTCAATTTTTTGCGAGACGCGTTACTTTAATGCGTGTTTGGCAAAAGCAATGAACTTTTTTGCAGTGTGACACACCACTATATTTACCATCCGTCGCTACGATATGGCAACCACCCCCAGCGTTGTGTGGCTGCCCGTATTCTGATTATGAATTGCTTCCTGTGTCGAATGACAATCCATTATCTGATACAGTAACCAAAACCAACGTTGTGTGACTGCATGTAGTTCGATGTCTCAATTGATCCCAATGTAGAATAATGCTCTGTTGTCCAATGTGGCAGTTGAGTCCGATGTTGTGTGACTACCCGTAATTCGACGTCTCAATTGAATCTGACGTTATATAACATCCCATTGGGTGGTATTGGTCAACACCAACGTTGATTAATATTATCGTAGGCATTGTTTTCACACGATTGTTAACGATGGTGTTGATTCACTTGTCCCCAACGTCAACCTATCAGTCTGACGTTTTCCGGATGTGCCCGGTCAGTTGTCATTTGATTCATGGCGATCTGATCACATACACATTTCCGTAGATACGCACCGTGCAGCTTTGACTTGATCCCTGTAGTGGATGGATCGTTATGGTGTGCTGTTGTGCAATGCTTTACTTAATGATAATGAGTGTATGCCAGTGCTTTGTAGTAAACCATAGTGTATTTAGATAAATGATCATGGGTGAATATGATTTTTGCAGTGATTGACTGCACTTCGCCGTGACCTATCGATGCCTACCATTAGCATGTCATTGAGTATGTGATTCAATATGTATCACATGCACCGTATCGATTACGTATCAGATGATGGCCATACTGTATGATATTTCATATGCACATATTATACAGAGTGCCCGTTACAAATACTATGGTGCGGTGCACCGATGGCGATGTACGATGTACGGGGAAGGTAAAATGGGTGCGGCATGCCAAGTCTTACAACGGTCCTGGTACGACTGTGGGTTTCCTCATTCTTGTAAGTGTGTAAGCGAGCGAGCTGCATTCGCGTTCTTGCGTACCGTTGACAAAGTATTGTAGAGCCTAGCTAGTCACAGTGAAAGGAAGGTCGCGGTGCGGCATCTCCGTGCATGATATACTACGTTGTGCGTCGCGGGTTGACAATTATTATCATTCACTCTGGCTTACCACCAGGCGGGCTAGTGATTATGTTGCTGCACGGTGTGTAGTTCCATGTAAGGATACGTTTCACACATGCATAATATGTTAGTCACACGATGATGTGCCGCATTCCACAAGTCCCGCAGGCCCCGTCGCGCCGGGATAAGCGTCGTGTTAGTCACGGTCTGGGTGATCTTGGATGCCTCTAATATATGGTGTCATGTCAGTACATTGCATATGATATTGTGGTGTTTTTGGAGTGAAATAATTATGTATCTATATAATGCACATTCCATCTGTAATATTAGTATGCAAGAGCCTACAATCTAGTTCGTACGGTGCAGGAAGGAGAGAAACAATTGCCAGACTAGGAGTGGCATTAGGTTCGCCCTGGGTCAACACCCTTACTGCCTCAGTCCCGATGCCAGCACGGATTTGTAGAGGTAGTATTGTTGGCTCTGGGACCACCTGTGTCGTGTATTGGGACCTACATTTGTGCACTTAGGTTAACAATACCCGTATGTGCACTTAGGTTGACAATACCCATTTGTGCACTTAGGTTAACAATACCCGTATTGTGTCTTTTACTATAGCCACGGCTAGTACTCACAGGGCAGATGCTACTGTGACATTCCACCTGTCCGGTGTTTGTATGCAAGACCAAACCATTGGAGCTTCCGAGGATTGATAGCGGAGCGAGAGGTTCATGCCCCTAGGGCACTGCATTTTGCCTTTGGAGGGTTAGCCCCCCCTAGGGTTGCTTTTTGCCGTTGTGGGATTAAGACTTCCCCCAGATCTTGTATTACGCCGCAGGGTAATAACCCCAGTCGCTCACCCTAGAATTTGTTTTTTACACTATTTATTGGTACAGATGCACACGCGCGCATGGTAATAACACAATTTGTTCATGTGCATATCCGATTGATATATGGGATATTGATATTTAAGGGCTGCACCGAATAATTTGTGAAAACAACCAAGTAAAAATGTAGAAAATTAGATAACTATACTCGGATATTCAAGTCGCAAGTCCACCACCGCCTTAAACCGCTATTTCCATGCCAGATTTACGAGCGGGGTTGGGGTTCCAGGCGCTGATTCAGATGCCTGCTTCTATTTTCAAATTTCAGCCACCTGCACAACCTACACCTTGCATACACTTCTATAACATCAAAAGCAATATGCTTACCACTTTTGGCTCCTTTTGGTTGGGATTTATCAGTTTTGTTTTCACATCAGCACAGTACAGTGCACGATATTTACAATGTCGTTAATTTACTTGCACATTTTCGGTATCAAAATTTTCGAATTTTCTGTGCACGGAACTCCCCATTCCTCAGCATACACTAGGGCTGGTCCCACGGTTGATAGCTCAACTGTTGGCCCGAGAGTCCTCTATAAGTGGCCGAAGTGGTTATATAATAGGTCGCTGACTCTGCCCCTAGATTCGCCCCCTAGATTCGCCCCCTGGGTCCTTAGCCCCTTTCACCCCCTGGACTTGCATTTTGCCCTCGGGTGAGCACCCCCAAAATAGGACTTGGATTTTGTGAGGCCGCAGACCCCCTGAAAGTCCGCAATTTCTGTGCCCCCATATCAATCCTCAGAGCTCTGAACTACTTTGGCATCCCCATTACAAAGGGTTATGCGCGGTGATATGCATACTTCATGCATTGTGTAAGTGATATGCAGATGCATTGCGTAAGTGATATACGTATGCAGTGCTCCAATGATATCCAGGTGCATTGATCCAGATGTAGTGTATATATCCGGTGCTTCGGTGATATGCAAATACACTGCTCCGGTGATATGCAGCTGCAGTGCTCTTTGATATGCAGATGTTATGTGTCAATGATATGCATAAGCATCGCATCGATCCAGTAATATCCAGATGCAATGCGCAAGGGATTTGCTGATGCCAAGCGCCAGTGATTTGCAGATGCAGCGCGCCTGTGACATGCAAATGCGATGCGCCAGTGATACGCAGATGCATTGATCCAGTGATATTCAGATGCAGTGCGATTGTGATATGCATATGCAGTGTACTGGTGATATGCATATACAGTGTGTAAGTGATATGTAGGTTATGTGCACCAGTGATATGCAAATGGTGTGCGCAGTGATATTTATATGCATTGCATCTTTAGTATGCTTACACAACGATCCATCCATGATATGCCGATGCAGTGCGCCATTGATGTGCAAATGCAGTGTGCCAGTGATATACCGATGCATTCTGCCAGTAATCTGCAAATGCTATGTGCAGTGATATGTAGATGCATTGCATCTTTGATATTATATCACTCCAAAAACACCGTCACATCACATACGAATCACAACTTGCACATTTTAAAATATGCTTGCACGTCAATCCAATGAGATGCAGATGCAGTGTGCGAGTGATACGCAGATGCGGTGCGCCGGTGATATACAAATGCAGTACACTAGTGATATGCAGTTGCAGTGCTCCAATGAGATGCAGATACAGTGTGCCAGTGAGCTGTCTGTTGGCGGCTACTGCGGGGAAAATAATCTTTCACTGATGCGCAAGGTATTACCCGCAACTCTCAATACTGCACCGGGAACCTATAGAACAGTATTCGGGGAAATTGTGAACAGGTACGAGGCGCTCAATGTAGACTGTTGCTGCCAGCGCCGCCGATCTCAAGTACAGCAGGAGGAATCCTCCGCCAGCTGACAAAATTACTGATCAGCGAAAGCAATAGCTGCTCCGCGCTGCTCGCCCCCAACGGTTGCAGCTTCCGATAATTTCGCGCTGGGTACCCAGCCGAACCGGACGTGAAAGCTTCCCAAGTACCATACCAAGCAAGACGGAATGGTCCCAGCTCCCGCAGCCCCACACCACCGAGACCCTGGTTGTGAAGGCCGCCGAAGCCTCAACCCGCGCTCCCTCTCCTCTGTGGATCACCGTGCTGCGCATCCTCTGCGGCATGCAAAGGCAGGAAAAAGGCCAGCGAAAAATATCGACTCACCGGAATAAACTTTTTGCAGAACGGGGAAGAGCGTTTCGGGAATCTCGCAAAAGAAAGCGAGCTGCGGACCGCCGGGATATTCATTCGAGCCCAGGTCCTTTTCCGCGTACGATTCCCGCGGCCCTGATTTCAGCTGCGTGGACATCCGTGTTTTCAGAGCCTTGATGGAGGACCTCAAGCCCCGTGTGCCCACCTTGGAGCGTAGAGCGCTCGTCCCTTGCCCTCGGACAGCTCGAAATTGTCAACCTTGCAATGGTTGGCCCGTCGGCTCCAAGTGCACGCGGTAGCTCTCGGTCACCTTCAGGGTACGTCGGTGCCGTTTCTCAACGTGCTGGGAGTCGTCGGAGAGGTCCTCGCTCGTACACACTGGAGACTTGGCTTCCTTGCGAAGACGAGCTTCGACCACTTGACGCTCCGGCGCGGGAGGAGGGCTGGTCATCGCCCGCGAGGGTAGCATGTTGAGCTCATCGGAGTCTAGGTATCCTGTGCAAGGAGCACTCCGCCTTTGACGTCGACGGGCTCTTCTCCACTTTTCCCGCAACTGTTGCTCCGAGAGGTAGGAGGGGAGCTCATCGCGGGGGTGTGGGGTTCCACAGCCCGAGCTCATTGGGACTTGGAGGGTACTCCGAGCTCGAGGGAGTCCTCCGCGACAAAATCCATTAGTTCCTTTGGCAACACCGCGTTGAGCACGTCGCAGTATTCATCCGTTTCCACTTCGTGCATGATCATGTCCAAGGTTTGAGCCAGAAGTGCTTTGGCCCACTCCTTCTTACGAAGAGTAGTCTGTGGGCACTCTCGAGCATAGTGCTGTTTGCTTTGGCACAACCTGCAACCAGTGTACTCCGGGGAGCCCAGACGTTGCCCTGTAGGAGTTGTACCCGCGGGACGATCTTCGGCTAGAGCTAGCAGCTCCTCCGAGACCTCCACTGCTGCCAGTAGCTGCACTGGCGCTCTCCTACTCGTCGCGTTGCTCAAATGCAACTCCGCTTCAATGGCGTATTCCAACGCTAGGCGTCGACTGGCTGGAAGGGCGCGGTCGAGGAGGATCAAGGGGATCCCCTTCCGCTCTGCAATCTCGAACGCCTCCTTCCGTACCTCCGCGGATAAGCCCGAGAGGAAGACGTCCAGGAGGTCGGATTCCGGGACTGGAGTGGTAAGCTCGTGTGTCGCCAACATGGTCACCACGCGATGGGCGAGATGTAGTCCATCCCAAAACTCGCGTACCTTGCGCGGTGTCGCCATGCGTCCTTGAGTTTGGCGTACTCGGCGTAGGAACGAGCCCAAGGTGGCCATTTCACTCTTCAGCGGCACGATCAGCTTCGCCAGCGGCACAATGACCTTCTCAAGGTTCAACGACTTGTCCGCCTCGGCATCCAGGAGAACCCCTCGCAACTCCGTTCCTTCGGAGCTAGGCGTAGGGAAGCAATGCTGGGTGATCTCCTTCAACAAGATATGCACCGAGAGAATCGGCTCTCCGAGCTCGAACGCTCCGTTGGGCACGTTGCACGGGGTGTTCATCGCGAGGAGCACCACTGGAAGGGCTAAGCACCTGTCGAACTCGTCTACGAACCGCAGCAGCGGGCCGAAGGGGTTCGTGGACCCCTCCAGCGGTGCTGAGTACAAGGACATGATGTCCTTCGCGGCCTTGAGGGCATACGAGTGCCTCGTGTACTCCTCTCGTTGCTGCCTGCCGTCGTTGTACGAGGACCTTCTGCTAGAGCCAAAGCTATAGGACGTCTCGTCATCAGGGTCGTCATCTCCTCCCCCTCCGCTGCCGCCACGACGCGCGTTGGACCCTCCAGGGTCTCGTGAGGGGCGGTCGCCATGTTCGTCAGGGTTAGGCTCGTTAGGCGGCCCATCCCCCCCCCCTTGGTGCTCACCCAGGGTAGATATCTTCCGCGGAGGTGACTCGGCCCGCATTGGGAATTTACTTCGGCCACATTTCGGCCCGTCTCGGCCCGAACCGAAAATTGCCCGCCGCAGGCGCAAAATTTTAATTTTAAGTATGACAATTTGTCAAAAATCGATAAAATTTTGGAAATTTATCGATTTTCCCCTCAATGCGACTCGGCCAATCCGCAACTTTTCCTTCGGCCCGCCTTCGGCCCGGGCCTCCGTGACACGGCCCCGGCCCGGCCAATTCCAGGAAGATATCTTCCCCATGCTCACCAGGTCCCCCTTGGTCGTCATCGTCGTCATCGCCTCCGCCGTCGCCTCCGCCACCTCCGCTCACGATCGTGGACGGCGGCATCGGGCTCACTGTGGGGAATTGATCGAACGCACCCGGCCAAACTCCTCGTGTGCAATAGATGCACAAGGGCACAAGTTGAGTGGCGACAGACATGTTTGACAGCGTCATCACGTCACAACTCCAGATGGCTACCGGAGGTTGCGGGCTGCGAGAACATCTTGAGCATGGGATGTTGGTGGTGCTGGACGCGACCTCGTCGTGCACGCTTTGGATCACTACTGTGCCCAAGTAAGGTGGTGGAGGGAGTTGGGAAGCTGGTGCATCCGAGATCGGTGGCCCGCTCCCTGACGCCAAGTCATGTTCTCGGTACTTTCTCGCCACATCGAAGAACATACGTTCCGCCTCGAGGTTGCCCGCGTGGCCAGCTAACCGCTCCTCCACACGCGCCCGGATGGCAACGGCAGCGGGCGCGCTTATGGATCGCCAGTCCACCTTGGCCAGGCGGTCATGCACACTCGTGGGGGAAGATGCACGCGTGGAGGCGTCCTCCTCGAACGTCACACCTTTGTGGCCCCGTACGTCAATCAACAGTCGTGGCTGACGGGGGCACCATCAGAGCCTCGCGTTCAGCTTCTTGAGCATCACTTGTGACGGTCGCATAGCTCGCGGGGGTATTAGGTGGTTGCTCTGGCCGTGAGTGCGCTCGTCCGTCAGCGGCTTCAAGTGCGGCCTGCACCACCATCTTGCTCTCCGCCACTTGTTGCTCCAGCAGTCGTTGATCTCGAGCTGCTTGGTCAAGTTGTTGGCGTTGCTCTTCCGCGGCGCGCTGCATTTCTCGAAGTTGTTGGTGATGACGTGCAGCTTCCTCCGCCTGCGATGCTACAGCTTGTTCATGCTGATGTGAGACAGCGTCCGCGGCATGCTGCATGCGCGCTATCTGCTCCTCAGCAGATTCGAGAGCGGCCTGTCGCGCTTCTTGGCACACCTTGGTGCGGAGCTCCTGCTGCATCCGAGTTGCTTCCTCCACGGCATTGTGCATGTCCATGCGCAACGCTGTGAGCTGCGCTTGGTGCGCAGTGGCCGCATCCAACGCGACTCGTTCGGTCTCCTCTTGCAGCTCTCGTAGTTGCCGCTCGTGTCGCGTGACTTGAGCTTGGCGCCGCCGTTGGCGTCCACCCTTTTGCCGAGAGCTCCTAGATGAAGAGGTGTGCGAGGCGTCGGAGGAGAGCGCTTCAGTAGAAGATGTTTGACACGATGAAAGTGTGGACTTCTCCTCACTGGACGTAGAGGTGGAGTCGTACATCAGTTTACCTTCGTCACTGCGACGTCGAGCCTTGGCGAGCTTGCGCTTGGCCAACTTCTGCCGCTTCCGCTCCTGCTTCGCCACCTCCTTCTTGTGGGCTAACTCCGTCAAAGCCTGGACACGTACAGCACGTTCTCGTTGTGTGGGTCGTGGGGCGGATGAAGCTTTTGATCGAGGTGGTTGTGGGGCGGAGTCAGCGGAATGAACGTCTTCCTCATCGATCGTGGAGTCATCTTCAGACGACAAGACGCCATAGGGGTTGCGGCTAGGTACAGATTGTACGCCATGCTGTTGAACACTTGCTCCCAAAGTGGTTGTACGCCTTAGAGTCTTTATCACCTCCTCGACGCTCACTCCCAACCGCACCAGCCTTGCAGGCCGGTTGGCTGGGATGGTCGTGACGAGTGGTCGTGCAGAGTGGAGGTGATGATAATGGTGGCTTGCTGAGGTAACATGCGACAGAAGGAGTCCACGAGATGGGATCACGCGTTGCTCTCCACTCTTCGTTCTCAGCTGCACCTCCCATGTGATTGCAGCAATGGAGTCTTCTTGGCCACACAGGCGGCGAAGATGTCTACGCAAGGTCGCCCATTGTTTCGGGGTCACGTCAGGCGTGTCCGTCAGAGCTGACCACTCGTGGAGGACTTCGCACTTCACATGTTGTTCACGCTGGACCGCAAAGGTGGTGCACTTGGAAGCGAAGTCCACGGTAGCCTTCCACGCTTTCATACACCTCCTCGCGTAGAACTCGGACCGGGCGATGTTGCACACCGTGATTTCGAGAGTGATCTCTTTTACACGACGTTGTTCTTCTCGCCATGCACTCAAGAGCCGGGACGCCAATCGTGAACTTGCGTGTCCAGCAAAATCTTGCTTTTTGCGTTGGACCTGATTCTTGCGGTGAGCTCGCTCGTGCCATGCTGTAAGGGAAACACGCATGCGTGCGAGACGGGCACGTAGGCGCCATGTTGTAAGCGCAGATGAAACACGCCCGCTGAGCACTCGTGCTGTCCAAGTACTCCACCAATTACGCAATGCACATACCGCTAGAATATCCACTGCTACAGCCTGGCGTGCCAGCTTGACGCTCCACTCGTTCACGCTTGACAAACCGCGCTCGCCACTTGGAGGTGCACTTTCACGTCTAGGCGTAAATATGTTGCTCTCATGGGTCAGGTTTCCAACGTGATGCTCTGGTGCTAGAGGCAAATGGTCAACTACAGCTTCGCTATGAGGAGATGATCTCAAATTATGAGCGGTGGCTATAGCGACCGTGTTGAGCTCCTCGAGAGCTGGTTGGCTACGTTGTAGACCTGAGGCACCTGCACCCCCTGCACGCTGGTGGGGTGTAGAGTAGCACTCAAACATACGTACAGTGGCAGATACCAGCCCAGGAGAGTCACGCGAGCCGTCGGGGAAATTCGTGGGCGTGGCAGGCAGCGATGTTTGGGTGCGACTTTCCTCTTGAGGTAGAGGCGCGCTCGCCAAAAGCGCGTATTCGCCCTCCAGAGAACGTTGTACTGCTCCCCCCCCCCTGCTGCCTCGCCGCGCCCCGGCTGGCGCCTCCCATTCTGGGACAAAGTACGGGGTGGGCCCCAGGCATCCCACTCATGTGCAGGACATCTTACAGTGGGACTACAAGGAATACCCGCCTGGATTCTTCAATGTCGTCTGGGCCAACCCTCCCTGCAGGCAATATAGTCAGGCGCGCACCACTAGAGGACGTCCCGACCTTCCTCAGGCTGACAAGATCGTGCGGCGAACATTACAAATCATCGACTACCTAGAGCCGAAGCACTGGTTCATGGAAAACCCCAGAGGTCGCTTCCCCAACGCGCCGCGGCTTCGCCCCATGATGCGCCAGCTTCCCCCCCCGCTGGTGTGCACCTACTGCATGTACGGTATGCAGTACATGAAGCCCACTTGCATATGGACGAACTCAGCGCCACCCACGCCATTGCTACGCTGTACTGCTTCGACACCATTTGCGTGCAGATGGGCGACCGGCAGCCATCCGAAAACCGCACAGCTGGGGCCCCATCCGCAGCAAACTGGAGCGGGTCAATCCGCAAGCGTATACCCTGTACCAGCGCCCCTGCTGCGACAACTTTTCCGACATCTACGCCTCCGCAAGACTGAAGGCCCGCTTTAGATTCCAAGTGGCACCCTTCTTTATGACAGTGGTGCCCTGGTAGCGGTAGGCAATTTATGCTCGAAGAGGAACCAGAGAACCTAAGAACTGGAGCCAAGAAGGAACCAGAAAACCTAAGAACTGGAACTTAGATAGGTACCTTAGCGGAGTGATCCCAGGAGGTAGACCACTCCTAAGGGGGGGAGAGTTGTGCCCGGAGGCACAGCGTGAGCCGATATGTCTATGCGTCTGTATGTGTGTCATCGGGAGTAATCTGGGATTGACACGATGACAGTGAAATTGGGCTTGAAATCACGATGAGAATGAGTACCAGATGTCCGGGGTATGACAGTATGACACTATGACACTATGATAGTATGACACTATGGCACTATAGTAGTATGACAGTACTGTGGGGTGGTCATCGTGGCACTTAGTCAGACCCTCGGGGAATGGCCGGATTCGCATCGGGATCAGAAAGACAACGAAATCGAGTATCAGATGTCGGGGGTATGACAGTATGACAGTATGACAGTACAGTAGTATGACAGTACAGTAGTATGACAGTACTGTATGACAGTCATCGTGTCAGTCCGTCGACGTGACATCTGAATCGAGAATGACGAATCGGAATTAGAAATGAGATCGGATCAGGAATCGAACGTTGGGCCGTGGTGTGACATCGGGTGCCGGGTGGTTGACCCTGCAGCCCGAGTTACGAGTGAATAAGTAGAGCACTTGAGAAGTGTTTAGCCTTCAGAACTCGGAACCGAACTATCGTTTGCACCTCAGTCTGGCCCTGATCCAGTATATTATAAAAACCGAATTGTGTACCTTTGCACGTTTCAACCAAAAACATCATTCCGAGTATACGTCGTAGTGCCCCTGGCACAGAATGCCTGAAATTGATATCAGGGGACTATTTGGAGAAATAGTAAGGGAATGTGACATTCATCTGAGCGAACAGTTAGGGGAAATAATCTGTGAGCTCAGAGTGGTGAATAAAGAGAGATCACTGAGTTGGTCTCAGACTTGGACAGCAGAAAATAATAACTCTTGCTGTCTGGGTATATGTTAAATTGTATATCTGAATATATTATATGATTCCTCAAGATAATAGAGGATAATAGTTTACTCCTGGGAATACCCCTGGGACACAATTGTATTGATTACCATACGTATTTCATAATATTATTCATTCTGGCTTACCATCGCGCATTGTACGATTCGTACCAAGCAACAGAGGCATCCAATAATTAAATCAGACCATGGTAATCACAATACGTTTCATAAGCTACTGCAATGTACCGGCAGATATGTTTCGTGTGAGCAAGTATTATTGACATATGAAATGAAGTGTGTGAGACATATCATCATGAGGGACATGTGCATCATCCGCAAGATAGTGCTTAAGGTGGCCTATCACCACATTCAGCACCCGAGAGAGTGCAGCGCCTGAGTGTGCGCGTATGTAACGATGTCATCACCCTTTGAGCGCAGCATACGGTCGTTATCAGCAAGGCAGGGCGGTGCCAATTTACACCCAAAGCGCATCGCCTGCCAGCGCTCATTGCGCATGTAGATTTGTGCAACTTGTACATACATGATCCTACCGTGATGCCTTTATTTGTGTATAATTATGTGCTCACCCCGCATGTGATGGAGAAGATAGCAATGGTCCAACTGGCGTGCCTGGTATCACTAAACGAGAGGTCAGTGTTTGTAATGTGTTGGCTTGCATGCAGAGTGTTGGGCTGAAGGCATCGTCACGTTCGCAGAAAACCGCTTCCTTGTGGTGATCTGGTGACCGGTGCAGAGCACACATCTGCATACCGTCATGCGGCACCCATGGGCGTCCCAAGATCTCCTCGAATATATCTGGTAACACTGGCTCTACGGGTTGAGGAACCACCACGGTGCTTTCGAGTGGTGCTGTCTCTGAGGGCGCCAATGACTGTCCCACTATCTGAGTCACAACGCCGCCGAGAGGCTCGCGTGCAGCCTGGGACTGTGAAGTCTCGTGAATAACTGGCAAACCTAGCTTAGTGGCGCGGTGATCACTGTTGCTTCTCGCTCGCGCCCCTTCACGCCGCATCACTCGAGCAAATTCTTCCTTGGTATATGTGCCTGCCAGCTGCCACATCCAGCGAATCAGAATGTGCACCAATCAGAAAACTTTGTGCAGCTCACTGCTGCGCGCAATGATTTGCGCAACTCTATACCTTTGGTGCAGAAGTACACACGATCTTGTTGTGGTGTGATGGAAGCAGCCCGGGCACTGGACCGGGAGTGAAAAACTGCTCCGATGCGCATCATCAGCTACATGCATACGCATGCTGAGAAATCTGTATATAGGAATAAGGGGGAGGCTACACACGAGGTGGTTCACAATGTAAAACACACCATTACCATTGGCACGCAGATAATACTAAGCAAGAAATGATCGGCATGCTCGCAACAACCAGTCGTCGTTTCAACAATGGTGCGTACTCTTTCAAAATACATCCTGAATTAGCACCTCGTGTGTGCTCTTTGGCAACACTTTTCCCACACTTTATTGTGTATACCAAACGCACATCTTGGCGCAAGCTGTACCGCTAAACCATCACCAGCAATTATCTTGATAATTGAATTAGTATATCATCTCCGGAGCTGGCCTTAGGAGCCAGCTTGATTGCGAAGCATATACATGTGTGAGGGTGGCATAAAAGCATATTGTGCACCGCTCTAAGAAACTTCAGTAATACTGTACGATGCTCGCAGATGAGATCGTTTAAGAAATTTGAAGCAAGGTTGTGCAACACGGGTGTGGCATCCTGGAACACAGCTCAAGTCATGGTCTGGCTGACGGCTTGTCAACCGCCTGCCAGATTGGTTGGCAGACGTGGAGCTGCATAGAGGTGTGCGCCACTTGAGCGGTCACACATTGCAGCAATGTTGCTTAAATGATTGTGTTGAAGCATACACAGTGAGACCGAGCTGGCCACTCACCAGGTCCATGAATTCGGCGTCATGCGTGTAGACATTGCTGCTGAAATTCGTTTCGGCATCCCAGCCACGGAACATTATAGCGGCCTTGTCGTATGTCCTATCCGCGCCATCAACACAATGATGAGTGTCAGCGCTTGACACCATCCAAGAAATCAAGCTGCAGGGGCTGGGTGCAGCCCGTGGCTGGCAAAGTAGCATGCCTGTGTGAACATGCAAGCAGGGAAGTATCTTATTCCGGGATTGACCGGTCCGGGGCCGTCACATAGGGGTCCGGGCCGAAGGCGGCCGAAGGGAAATTTGAGGGCGGGCTAAGCATCGGGTGAAAATTGCTAAAATTTCATAAAATTGTTGAGTGTTTGAGATTTCGTCATACTTTAAACTAAAATTGTGTGCATGCGATGGGAGATTTTTGAGGTGGCCGACTCGGACCGGAGCCTGACCGAAAGAGATTCTCAATGCGGACCGAATCACATTTGCATCGATGAAGAACATCACAGCGTCCCACTTCGAGGGCCCAAGCAGCTCGGACCCTCCCAGCCTGCTCGGAGTGAACAGGTCCCTGCGCCGTGGCATGATCACCACCTCGGTGGCCAGGGCCTCCAGCTCTCTGAACCAGGACTGTCCCGGCCAGTACGGAGCCACCACCGTAGCAGCGGCCCCCTCCTCCCGCAGCTTGTGCGCCACCTCGTCCAGCAGCGCCCACGGGGGGTTCACCCAATTGTTCTCCCCCCACCAGTCGTACGTCAGAGAGTCCACACCTTCGCACTTCGGGTCCTTCCACGCAGCGTAGTACCGAGGAAGCTGCGCGGAGATCTCGGAAGCGAACCGGTCGACTGTGTAGGGCCCCCACTGCTTGTTGGCCCACACGAACCAGTCCCGATTCAGCCGCCAGTCGTCCAAATCCTCGCAACGCGAAAGGTTGTCGGCCCACACGTTGGCCTCGCTGCGGATGTACCGAGCCTGCAACTCGATGTCGTGCAGATCCAGTAGCAGCCAGAGTCTCCTCATTCTCCTCATCAGGTCCGGGTTCCTGGAGGTGAAGTGTGACAGCATCGCCACCACCGCCTGGTTGTCGCAGTAGAGCCGTACGACCTTGCCCTCCAGCTCCTGCAGGAACGCCTGTACGGTCTTGTACACGGCCTCCAGCTCCAGGTGTGTAATGTGCCAGCTGCGCATCTTGTCTGGCCAGAAACCTCGCACGGGGAACTTCAGGTTCAGCACTCCTCCCCAAGCTGTCATCGAAGAGTCCGTGTGCACCTTCGCTCTCGTCGGGGATCTCCAGATCTTGCGCCCGTTCCACCTTCGCTCTCGTCGGGGGTCTCCAGATCTTGCGCCCGTTCCATCACAGGCAGCCTGGACCACCATTCTAAGTCCCCCCGAGCTGAACGCGAGATTTTTACCTTCGCTCCCCAGCTGCGTTTCTCTGCCAGCACGAAGTAGAGCTCCCGTAGGTAGAGCCGCGCCGCTGGTACTGCTAAGTACACGGATTGGCAGAGTCCCGTGAAGGAAGCCAGTCTCCTGGCAGGAATCCACCTCCGATTTCTCGCTGCGTCGCACAGGATCTCCTTCGCCTTGGTGTGGATTTTGT
The DNA here is from genome assembly GCA_001247695.2 of Cymbomonas tetramitiformis. Classification (NCBI taxonomy): domain Eukaryota; kingdom Viridiplantae; phylum Chlorophyta; class Pyramimonadophyceae; order Pyramimonadales; family Pyramimonadaceae; genus Cymbomonas; species Cymbomonas tetramitiformis. Next base: position 22,902 of record LGRX02002336.1, read on the forward strand.
GTACCCGTCGTTCTGTTACACGGAATTGTCCCAGCTTCAGGTCCACCTCCAGCCCGAGGTGCTCCACCACCTGCGTAGGCTCCCATTGGCCCTTCTTCTCGTTCCGCCGTAGGCCAGGTCGATGAAGCACCAGCTGAACTTTTTCTCGACGCAGAAAGCTTTCTCGCTGAGAGTCGACCAGCACCAGAAAATCATCCATGTACGGTAGTACTCGCATTCCGCTGTGACGGTTCGCGTCCCCGCCAGCACCACCGGTCCTGCGACGGCCTGACCATCGCTGTCGTACTGCGGTACCGTCCCGCAGTCTCTTGATTTCTCTGCGATCCTCCGCTGCCTGCGGAGAACGTAAAGCCTCCACCATCACGCGTACGAACTTGCAGAACACTCTCGGAGCGTCGCTCCATCCGAACGGCATCGCTGAACATTGAAGCAGGTCCCCTTGCAGGTCGAACTGCGTGAATTTCTGAAAGTCCGGGTGGATCCCCAGCGCATGAAAACCGTCCTGGAGGTCGAAGCTGAAGCACCAGTCGCCCGGTTTCGCCAGTCTCCTTAATTTCTTCAGCGTCTCCATCTTCACACGATTTTTCACACACCACTGGTTCAGCCATCGGAAGTCCACCACCAGTCTCCACTTGTTCGTACCCGGTTTTGGCACTAAAAAAGCGCGAGAAACGTGAGATCTTCTCGTCGCTCTCGTCCAGGCACCGTTCTCCAGCAGCCTCTCCTTCTCCGCGTCCAGCCACACCTGCTGCTGCCGCGTAGCATCCCTCAGTGACACCCCGTGGTCGAACGGAGGCGGAGGCTTACGCTTCCACCTCAACTTCACCCCGTGAGTAATCCATTGCATCACCTCGGAACTGGCGCCCGCAGCGCGCCATGCTCCCCTCCGTTGTCTCACCTGCTGTTGCACGGTGAGTTTCCCCCGCCCAGCGCCCGGAGAGGGCTGTTGCGCTGGACGGGGTGGCGGCACGCACATCACACATCGGCCGCGGGCTTTCCGCCCCGGCCCTTGCCGCCTTTGTCGGTAGGCTTCTTACCGTCCTTCTCCTTCTTGTTCTTACGCTCCTTCCAGCGCAGATCACGGTCCCGCGGATTTGCCACCCGCGTTTCCGCGTTCGCTGCGTTCTTCGCCATCATGCTCAGCATCGCTTTGCCGCGGTTCTTGTCGAAGTCGTTCAGCCACTGCTGCAACACCTCATCTGCCACCACGCCGTCTGCTGCCTGGTAGACCCTGTCCTCCACGAACTGCAGCTTTGCGCGCAGAGCGTCCGATCCTCCCCGTTGTGAAGAACCAGGCTCCTGCTCCAGCTGCCCGCGCAGTTCCAACATCGTCCAACGGTTGCACAGCAACGCGTTCACGCCGTGCACCGAGTTGGTAACCGCGTGGAAACGTTTCTGCCACTCTCTCTGCGTCAATCCGGCGTCCTCGTTCACGTCCAACGTCTTGTTGCACTCGTCCACCACGTCGTGCAAATAAGACAGCGCTGGAGCCAGAACCATGCACTCGTACTTCATCGAAGAGTTGGACTTCTTGGAGAGCGCGTCGTACGTCTTGCTGCCGTGCAGGTCGTACAACTGCGGCATCCTCGATGTCAATGTAGCCGGCCGCGGTGGGAACGGGTTGATCGAGGCGGCTGGCACGTACTCCAGCTTCCTCCTTCTCTCCAGAAGTTGCTCGGCGGTCTTGGTTGCGGAGTCCGGGTCAGAAGTCCCAGGCTTCGCTGCCACCTTCGCCTCCAACTCAACGTTGATCTGTGCTTGACGTTGAAGCTCATTACGCAGCAGTCGACGCTCCTCTGCCTGCTGCCTCTGCATCTCAATCAGCTCCCCTTGCTGCTTTTGCATTGTCAGAATTTGTTGCATCAGCACGTCCTGAGTGGACGGTGCTGCCGGGGAAGGGGAAGCCTGCCCGATGTCTGGCTTCCCCGGGAGGGGAGGGAAATCCTCTGCAGACTTGCCCTTCGAAGATCCAGCCATTCTCTCTCCCTCAAAGGAGTAACAGTGAAGTCAATCGTACTGCCGTAGCCGATGTGAAGCCGTCGTTTGAAGTCGTAACGCCGTCCCCGCGACTTGTCTGTCAGATCTCCTGTCGTCGTTCGATCGCCGTCGTTCGATCGCCGTCGTACAACCAAGTGGTCTAGTCACTACCTACTCTACTGTTTTACCGGTGAAACAGGTGAAGAAAATTACAAAATCAGATTTGCAGTGTGCCTCACAAAGTGCCGTAGGTACCCGTGAAGTTCCTGTTTGCAAGAGCAAAAAGAACAGAGCTGAACAGGCGTGTCGCTTCGTGGCTACTTGTACATCCTGTTTGTGTCACGGAGCTACATGTGTCATTCGGCTCTACTGCAGCAGGAGTCACGGATTCTGAAAGTCTGAAACCACAAAAATTCTGTTGCACTCCAATTTGAACATTACACCTATGAAGTAGGTCACGCCGATTCTTTCAAATGCTCCCGAAAGGGCTCAAACCTGCGACCTGTTGCTCATTAGTGCAATTGCTCTACCACTGAGCTACAGGAGCAACCGGGATGCTCCAATGAGATCTCAATGACATCCTCATACAGTGTTCAGAGAATCGAACGGCACAATGTCTATGCGTCATTGACTTCATCATCGATGGTATGCTGCGCACTTGTATTACGTAACATTATATATATCATGACTTGTTTGACATAAGAAAAGTATCGGACATGCTTAGTATAGGTGCTTTAATAATATTCACAATTTTAGAAGGCTACTATTCCCTCGAATACGGTTGCCCGATCATTACTTCAACTTCATAGGCATATCATGTCATTTCTTCTATCATTCATGACTTACAAATTTCGATCCTGCATCCTTGTTAGAACTTGATCACGGCGGTTGGGATGGCTCATTATGCCCGAGTTTTGGTCACAGTGGGTGTGGTGGCACATGGCAAACCTGGCGGCCTCCTCGGGTAGCTTGAAGCTCCCGAGATGTATCTGCTTCCCCGAGTCCCAAATGTGCGCTTCCCACTTCCCAGTCCTGATTATCAACGCCGTGACACTAGACTGCTGGTCATCAACGCCATGATAACAAACAAGTTTAGAACAAATTATAACATACTGTAGCCATTTACATGCGTGAAACTTCCCCGCAATTTGGCAGACCGCAATGCATTTTCAAAACAAAGTTGAAAGCAGATGCGGCCTCTTCAAGATATGATGGCGACGTGAATTGAGGGCAGCCTGCCTCAATTTGCTCATGTATGAATAGACCTGATTACTTCGATTTATATGGGTGATTAGAGTCAAGCACGCAAGTCAAGTATCACCCAACATATCACACGATCAACATACCGGCACCACCCAATTTACTCATTTTGCTTAATTGTACTTATTATCAGCACGACGTCTCCACCTAATTAGGGTTGAATGACATATATTGAGAACACAACCTTCTGAAGTGCTCCTTTAGGCCCAGTCTACTTTAGGTTTTACCCTATTTGGCCAAGTAATATCAACATTCGTACATAAAACATGCGTTGTTAGACCACAAGACATATTAGCATTCATACATAAAAGATCTAACAAAACCTGCTGCGTAACTACTACAGTAATCCTGATCCAGCAGCACACTGTCTACAGGAAATGCGGGTGCTGTGGGGTGTTCTAGGGACACAAGAGCACAACATGCGACAGGCAGTGATGAGTCCCAAATGGCACATGATGGCGCGAAGATAAATGCAAATATGATAGGGACTTCACCTCTTGTAGCACGTGACTCCCATATATATGCTGCTTGCGCTGCGCGGGCCTCTGCGTCTCCGACCAAACTTTCGGGAAAGCTGGGCACCAACTATACAACACACGCGCGGCAACCCAAACGAGCCAGGCAATCCAAAACCAGCCTGAGGAGTTGCACACATTTGCTTTATGAGGCGCTGGAGCCTTCTAAGACCCCATGTCCCATACCTTAGCATATATGACATGTCAAATTGTCGCTAGGTTTCTTATTGTGTTGAATTCTCATCTGCCGTTGACCTCAATAATTCAGTGTTGGTGGGCTGCCTGCAATAATGTAAATGCCCGGTGATAAGAAACGGCTCCAATACAAAATTGGCAACCGATGTGCAACCTCTTGCTTGCATATTTCATACAAAGCACTCGTGGTAGATCATCCATCATCAAGAAAGAGACTGCTGAGCAAAATACAGCTATTAAGGTGTCGTTACTCTAAGTCAACTTTACGCAACAGCTCAAACTTTCTAGATCGCAAGATATGGGCGATTTAAGTACGTGATTAAGTATGAGGCAATTGAGCGGTATTGACCATAACTTTTCAATACCTTGGTCGGTGTGATGATATCTGTGCAATATGCTTAGATTGCTTCGGGCAACGTATTTATCAATACTATTTTTGAAACTTTTGTGTAAAGTGGACTTAGCGTAGTAAGCAATGCCTTGATATATTTATATCATCAGTCGGTGATGGTATCCCTCTTATTGCCATTGGTGTGTTTGGCGTTATTTATGCATACGTTGGCGCATCCTATCTTGCATCACGTGGGTGTTTGATGTTTTGGTCTACACTAGCTGAGCTAGTCGTATGCTGGATATACATACAGTTCAAGGCAGCATTCAACAACACCGGTCATCAGTAATTCAGTACTTCCCTCTCCTTCTGGGCCATAAAAGAATGGATCGCTGTGTGCAAGCTGCTCCCTTTCCATCGCGGTGTGCATTGATTGTGCTGCATTGTAGTGTTCACTCTGGCTTACCACCACACATTGTGCAATTTGTGCTGCATCAATCTGCGGTGTGCGTAGCCGCTCGCTGCGCGTGAGGGTTTTGCTAGCATGTGTCTCCTGCCTGAGATGTGCGTGTCCCGCTGCATGCCCTGCATGGTATGATGGGGATGCTCACAACATACTCTATGCCAGGCACTGCGTGCAATTGTAGCCCCAGCAGGCGCTGTGTGTGCGCCTGCTGTCTACTTTGAATACTTGGGACTCATAGGGCGTACACCGACTATGTAATCTTAACTGTCCTACAACTCGTTGCACACAGTAAAATAATGCAATACATTATACCACGATGTTGCATTGCTCCCCCCAATGCACCGTCTTTCCTAACATTGATGCTATCGAAGAGGGTAGACACTGTCCCATCTCATTGCAGGTGCCGCGGTAGTTCCCCACCCAGTGGAACCATATTTGTGGCCTTCATCATCGTTTCACTCCTTCATGTGACTACTCTGGAGCACCCACGCGTTATTAGTCTCTCTCTGTGTGTGAGTGTTTGTGAGAGAGGCTATACGTGTCCGTCAGCCCATGCTTGGGATTTATCTAGCCCCCTTACACCGTTCACACAACCCTGCTGCATCTCTGCTGCATCTCTGCTGCATCTCTGCTGTATCAGTGCCCCGTGAAATGGCAGTGTTTGATAATGTGCACTCTAACCAGGTGTGGTTGGTAAAGTGAATGCCATATTGTCTTCCCAATAGATAATTGGCGGGGTGCACAATCATAATTATTCACTCTGGCTTACCACCACACATTGTGCGATTTGTACATAGCAGCAGAGGCATCCAATTATACGTAAAGAAGACTGTGATGATCATGCAGTCACGCACTTGCAATGCAGAGAAGGCGCAGTCGGTGCGGCAAAAGATGAATTATTCTGTAGCATCTTTCGAATGATATGATAAGAAGCCATCCGGCGTTCATCCAGTGTGCCGTGCAGACAAGCAGCGCATGCCTGATGAAGTCCTCAGCATCGTCACTGTGATTCAACGGGTCCTCTGACATACCTGGTGCAGTCGACTGATCGCCGATGTTGCCATTGCTGTGTACTATTGCACATGCAGATGCAGTACTATTACAAGGGCTAGCACGCCAACCATCACCATCCAAAGAAGTACTGTCAGTGTCCACCTTAGTTGATGTGTGCAGTCCTAGCTGCATCTCAACTTTGGCAGGAATATACAGTCGTCCTGGCTATCAATATTCGATGAGGAGCAGGGGTGAGTCATCATCGTGAGTAGCAGGGGCATCTTTCAAACTGCATCTACCAATGTGCCAGCATTTACACAATATGCATTACAATAGTAGTGGCACAAGGTCAGAGCAAAAACCGTGGGTAAAACTAGAAATATATGCCGTGTACATGTGCACATGATTGCAACAAATATGTATGTGGGAAGAGAATGTCAGGTTGGGACATGCCGCCCCTAATGGAAATGTACGTAAAATATTACACGTATATGAAAGAAAACATAAATGCAGGCATGATTGTGGAGAGTAGAGAGGAGACTTACGCTGTAACTACGACGTATTTACGCCGTAGTGCACTGTCTAGTACCATGTATATTTTTCTAGAGCCAAATTACCGTATTTACGGTACCATAAAAGCTGAAGCAGTCTTCTGCCTAGCTTTTTTGTGCGATTAATTTCGAATTTGAATGATAGACAATATTAGCTGAAATTCAACCTACATATGAGCTAATAGAAATGCAGCGCTACACATGAGCTGAAATTTGGCCTACACATATGAGCTGGAATTCAGGCTACATATAAGCTGAAATTCAGCCTACATAATTGTATAAGCTGAAATTCAGCCTACATAATTATATAAGCTGAAATTTGGCCTGTATATTAGCTGAAATTTAGCCTACACATGAGCTGAAATTCCACCGACATATGCGGCTCCAATCCAGCCTACGCACGAGCGTCAAATTCAGCCTAATACTTGTATCAGCTGAAATAATCGGCCTCCCGTATGAGCTTAAATGCAGCCTACGTATGAGCTGAAATGCAGCCTACATATGAGCATGCTGAAAGTCAGCCTACATATTAGCTGAAATGCGTCATTATCCGAGACAAAAACTAGCCTATATATCACATACGATCAATTTGATAAATTAACCAATTTCACCGTAAATACATGGTAAATACACCGTATCTACGAAATACCCCGATTTTGATTCGCCGTAACGTATTTTACCGTGAACCGTAAGTCGCTCCACTCTGGTGAAGAGGGAGGTAGGTAGGTATGTACGTAGGTATGCATGCATGCATGCATGTGTGTGTGTGTGTGTGTGTGTGTGTGACTGTCCATGCATATATTATGTACACCTATTTCACCCGAGCGAAAACAGAATTCATACGCGCAGCAATGTAAGCATGTTAAATGTCACCGAGCATATATAAAGTATTATCATGGCATTAAAATGGCACACCAACTATACACTACAGAGTACATACTTCAACGGTCCCTGCACCGAAAGTTTCTCGAAACAACTGGGCACGATGTTATTGCACCGGCTACAAATACCATCACTGGCGTGGGGATGCGGCGTACTTCCTCCATCGTGTTGTCATCAAGTCGGGCTTGGGAATATGGTCGCGGACGGGCAGGAAAGCTAGCCCATAAGACTCGTCTTCCACGAGTTCGAGTCGAGGTTCTTGGTCTCCATATGGTATAAGAGGTGCATGACGAGGCTGTCTTGGGCTGGTAGCGTCGACATTTGGCACCGTCGCGTCTGCATCCCGATCCCACATTGATATGACATCGAGTATTGTTAGCTTGTTAAAGGGGTCTGCGGAGAGCAAAATTGTTTCTGGGGAACATTTGCGCGGAATTGTGTATATGGTTATGATGACTGGCATACGGCTTTGTGTCAGCTGATCGGAAGGCAACGAAATGCAGCACCAATCGCAATCACGAGGTGATGCATTTGCCACATACATTCCACGATAACGATATCATATGATTGGCGATGCTTTTCTTGCAACGCTCACGTGGCGCGAAACTTTCATCGTTCGTCACAACCAGTGCGAACGTCCTAATAAAGTGCTCGGAGACAAGAGGTCGTGTTCGCGTTATTACTGTCGTGTAGGCAAATGCATACGGTGGTAGCGCGCTCACATACACTGTCGAAGGATTGAATTTGCCTCTGCATAGTCGTGGCAGCTGTATCTATTATATATATGATGCACACGCACACGCCATATGTGGGTGCCGTTTCGCTCGCAACTGCCGTCAGCATGAATGAAGGGGGGGCGACCTACTATACTGCATGCTAGCGCGCCATCCATCATCAACCCCACGCATCATCTTGCATGTATCGCTACATTTCGGGGCACATAAATGGTGAAGTGGATGCATTGGTGCGTGCCATTGTTGGTGGTTGTGTCGCAGTCGGCGAACAATGATCCTATGATAATTGGACAACCCAGTCTTTCCACCAGCATATCATCTATCTGCCGCGCAACGAGCCCCGTTGTCGTCGCCCGAATTGATTTGCCACGCGTAGTCACTATTGTATATAGCACTCGTATATGTATATATGAGGGTATGAATGGGGGATCATCGATGAACGGACATTTCATGCACCTGACGAAGTGCTACTCGTAGACGATCTCTTGTGTTATGATATTATAGTACGGCAAGCGCGACTCCGTGTTTGAACCACAGAGCGAGACTCGAGTACCATAACGAATTAAGCTTCAGCTGACCACATCCTTGACACGCGGTAATATGAAGCCGATAAAACTCATCGATCGGGAGATAAGGTTACGCCAATTAATTTACACGCTGAAAGCGACCCAAATCCCGGGCGATCTGTCGCCATGCACACACGCATGATTATGCATGATAATGTATATATGCATGATACGCCATGTATAGATGTGCATGCGGATACATGATTGTGCATTGTATACAAACTTTTAGCTAGTCGAATTAGCTATATTCAATTATGGTATGGTGACAGTAGACTAGTCGAATAACAGTATACGCGAATCTTCATACATGCAATCGATTCATGTATCATTTCAATTGGTATCTTAGTGTGATGCCCGGCCTTGGACAGATGTATCATGCATCGTGCACATTCGTTGTACAATGTGTCGGTGGCGGATATTATATCACGAAATGCATGGTGTATCGTATATTTACTGATAATCTGCCATGCGCCATATACATCTATAGTTGCAAGTATCGCAATTATATTTATAGTTATATATGGTTATATTTAGTTAATATATGGGTATATATCGAAACCTCTGACCTTTATAATCTTCACCCAAACCAAATTACTTTACTTACCTACCTTTGACCTTTATAATCTTCACCCAAACCAAATTACCTTACAGCAGCAGCAGCAGCAAAGCTCGAATCCCAACGGGCGACGCAGTCGAATTTTCGATCTCACGATCGCCAGAGGCTAACGATGACAGTGCCACAACAGTCGCGTGTATGTACCGCGACGCCACCCACACGTTATGGCATGGCATGCTGGGAAGCAAAAAGCGAAGCACTGTCGCGCACATGATCCTGCGGTCATATGATTTAATGGCGATATCCATGTTAACATCGCATGGCGATTGATCGTGCTGTCCAAATAGATCGACGCCTAGTAGAGATCGCATATTTGTGATCGACAGCGCCTAGACCTCTGCTCCTTATGATTTGGAAACGGACCAAATTACCTTACCTTACTACCTCTGACCTTTATAATCTTCACCCAAACCAAATTACCTTACTTACCTTACTTACCTTACTTACCTTAATCAGCAGCAGCAGCAGCAAAGCTCGAATCCCAACGAACGACGCAGTCGAATTATCGATCTGACAATCGACAGACGCTAGCGATGACAGTGCCACAACAGTCGCGTGTATGTACCACGACGCCACCCACGCGTTATGGCATGGCATGCTGGGAAGCAAAAAGCAAAGCACTGTCGCGCACATGATCCTGCGGTCATAAGATGTAATGGCGATATCCATGTTAACATCGCATGGTAAGTAATCGTGCTGTCCAAAGAGATCGACGCCTAGTGGAGATCGCATATTTGTGATCGACAGCGCCTAGTACATAGTCAATCAGCAGCAGCAGCAGCAGCAGCAGCAGCAGCAGCAGCAGCAGCAAAGCTCGAATCCCAACGGGCGACGCAGTCGAATTTTCAATCTCACGATCGCCAGACGCCAACGATGACAGTGCCACTGCAGTCGCGTACATTTATCGCGACGCCACCCACGCGTTATGGCATGGCATGCTGGGAAGCAAAAAGCAAAGCACTGTCGCGCACATGATCCTGCGGTCATATGATGTAATGGCGATATCCATGTTAACATCGCATGGTAATTAATGGTGCTGTCCAAAAAGATCGACGCCTAGTGGAGATCACAAATTTGTGATCGACAGCGCCTAGACCTTTGACCTTTATAATCTTCACCCAAACCAAATTACCTTACTTACCTACCTCTGATCTTTATCGTCTTGGCATGAAGTGAATACCTCTGACCTTTATCGTCTTGGCATAAAGTAAATTACCTTAGTCAATCAGCAGCAGCAGCAGCAGCAGCAAAGCTCGAATCCCAACGGGCGATACAGTCGAATGTTCCATCTCACGATCGCCAGACGCTAACGATGACAGTGCCACAACAGTCGCGGGTATGTACCACGACGCCACCAACGCGTTATGGCATGGCATGCTGGGAAGCAAAAAGCAAAGCACTGTCTTGCAAATGATCCTGCGGTCATATGATGCAATGGCGATATCCATGTTAACATCGCATGGTAATTAATGGTGCTGTCCAAAAAGATCGACGCCTAGTGGAGATCGCATATTTGTGATCGACCGGGCCTAGACCTCTGACCTTTATCGTCTTGGCATGAAGTAAATTACCTACCTCTGACCTTTATAGTCTTGGCATCAAGTAAATTACCTTACTTACTACCTCTGACCTTTATAATCTTCACCCAAACCAAATTACCTTACCTACCTCTGACCTTTATAATCTTCAACCAAACCAAATTACCTTACCTTACCTTAGTCAATCAGCAGCAGCAGCAGCAGCAGCAGCAGCAGCAAAGCTCGAATCCCAACGGGCGACGCAGTCGAATTTCCGATCTCACGATCGCCAGACGCCAACGATGACAGTGCCACTGCAGTCGCGTACATTTATCGCGACGCCACCCACGCGTTATGGCATGGCATGCTGGGAAGCAAAAAGCAAAGCACTGTCGCGCACATGATCCTACGGTCAGATAGTGTAATGGCGAAAATGATTTAAACATCGCATGGCTGACGCGATGTTCGGAAATCAGATAGATTCGCTTTTACATTAGCAGACGCGAGGATCGAGAAATGTCAAATCATTAATGGAATGGCAGACTCGATGTTCATGTTCGGATCTCTCGAGTGCGCCACGTCGGCAAGATAAATAATCCCATCCACCGTCAGATGCGCCTAGTGGAGATCTTAATTTAAGATCGACCGGGCCTAGACCTCTGACCTTTATAATCTTCACCCAAACCAAATTACCTTACTTACCTTAGTCAATCAGCAGCAGCAGCAGCAGCAGCAGCAGCAGCAGCAAAGCTCGAATCCCAACGGGCGATACAGTCGAATGTTCCATCTCACGATCGCCAGACGCTAACGATGACAGTGCCACAACAGTCGCGTGTATGTACCACGACGCCACCCACGCGTTATGGCATGGCATGCTGGGAAGCAAAATGCGAAGCACTGTCGCGCACATGATCCCGCGGGCATATGATGTAATGGCGATATCCATGTTAACATCGCATGGTAATTAATGGTGCTGTCCAAAAAGATCGACGCCTAGTGGAGATCGCATATTTGTGATCGACAGCGCCTAGTACTTACTTACTTACCTTACCTTAGTCGATCAGCAGCAGCAGCAGCAGCAGCAAAGCTCGAATCCCAACGGGCGACGCAGTCGAATGTTCCATCTCACGATCGCCAGACGCCAACGATGACAGTGCCACTGCAGTCGCGTGTATGTACCGCGACGCCACCCACGCGTTATGGCATGGCATGCTGGGAAGCAAAAAGCAAAGCACTGTCGCGCACATGATCCTGCGGTCATATGATGTAATGGCGATATCCATGTTAACATCGCATGGTGATTAACCGTGCTGTCCAAAAAGATCGACGCCTAGTGGAGATCGCATAATTGTGATCGACAGCGCCTAGTACCTTAATCAGCAGCAGCAGCAGCAGCAGCAAAGCTCGAATCCCAACGAACGACGCAGTCGAATTTTCGATCTCACGATCGCCAGACGCTGACGATGACAGTGCCACAACAGCCGTGTGTATTTATCGCGACGCCACCCACGCGTTATGGCATGGCATGCTGGGAAGCAAAAAGCAAAGCACTGTCGCGCACATGATCCTGCGGTCAGATTATGTAATGGCGATATCCATGTTAACATCGCATGGTAATTAATCGCGCTGTCCAAAAGGATCGACGCCTAGTGGAGATCGCATATTTGTGATCGACAGCGCCTAGACCTCTGACCTTTATAATCTTCACCCAAACCAAATTACCTTACCTTACCTTAGTCAATCAGCAGCAGCAGCAGCAGCAGCAAAGCTCGAATCCCAACGGGCGGTACAGTCGAATTTTCCATCTCACGATCGCCAGACGCTAACGATGACAATGCCACAACAGTCGCGTGTATGTACCACGACGCCACCCACGCGTTATGGCATGGCTTGCTGGGAAGCAAAAAGCAAAGCACTGTCGCGCACATGATCCTGCGGTTATATGATGTAATGGCGATATCCATGTTAACATCGCATGGTAATTAATCGTGGTGTCCAAAAAGATCGACGCCTAGTGGAGATCGCATATTTGTGATCGACAGCGCCTAGTGTATTACATGCAGCAGCAGCAGCAGCAGCAAAGCTCGAATCCCAACGGGCGACGCAGTCGAACTTTCGATCTCACGATCGCCAGCCGCCAACGATGACGGTGCCACTGCAGTCGCGTACATTCATCGCGACGCCACCCACGCGTTATGGCATGGCATGATGGGAAGCAAAAAGCAAAGCACTGTCGCGCACATGATCCTGCGATCATATGATGTAATGGCGATATACCTAAAGTAAGTAGATTATTCAAGAGTTTGACGATTATTCAAGTCTACGGTGTATGGTAAGAGTTTTATCAAATCTACGGTGATGCGGGTACCATATCAAATCTATCGCGTCGCGGCCGCAAATTCTTTTCAGCAAATCTCCCATTTAATTACTGGTGATGACTGTATCAAACCCCGCTCTACAACGCTTCATATGTGTGTGTCAACGTTGAAAGTATTGGAATTGGTAAAATTCAAGTTGCATCGAAAATACCTAGATGACGATGCATTGCATATAGATTATTGTCAATATCTCATCATTGCTTTCGGTGCCTCTTCAGCTGTGCAGTGTCACTGTACACGTTTACAATATATATACGTTGGGTTTCAGGTAAGAGGTATACGAAAATAAAAAATAGAAAATACGCACCGACGGTGCACAAAAGTACATGCATGTAGGTGACTATGTTCTACATAATTATCGGGCGTTGCTTTGTTTTCCATAATCAGCCGACGTGGCTGACTATGCCTCCCGAATGACGATTATTCAATTCATATATATATATATATCGGATATTCCGATGTACATTCATGAACGTGTCCGTAGCGTAGAATCTGATCTTATCACACAGGTGTATAAATTGGTAATGCCACTTGTCAGCGAAGCATCCCATCTGAGGGATTTCTAATTATTAATTAAATTGTATCGAAGCACAAGTAATCACTGCTATTCATATACCCCATTCGCACAAGCACACGCTCACAACTCGCTTCCTGTATCGCAAATGCCACACTTGCATATCGTGATGCCATCTGCGCATTTGCTTGAATATATGTGCTTGATTGTCATGATTGACATTTTATACTCGCATGGTAGTGCCAATGGCTGAATTCAAATGTGTATCGTCTCCATTCGCATGGCGTCTTGGCAGATATCCCGTTGGATGCATGGAGCATCCCAACCGACACGCAGGCTCGACAGTTGCGATACAGGAAGCGAGTTGTAGGCAGATATATTTCACAATTGCACCATGCGTGTTCGACATGCAGACGATGTAGAAGGGAGACCACTAGATCGCATCGCGACATGCGAGCCCGACGTCTGCAAATATAAATGTATTAAAAGGAAGAACACTGTGCCACTTGCGTATCTTTATAATTGTAGCATGTATGCGCGTCCACACAATGCATATGAACTCAGAAATGTCTGCACGAATTGCCACTGCGTTTATGCCGTTTAGCGACGACGGCTGTAAATACATGTGCGCCATGCGCAGCGGATGCAGTATCAGATGGAGCGCTGGCGCTGCCGGACACTGTTGGATAACGGATATATCTATACGAAGTATATAAACTTCGTATATATATACAGTGCATGTACCCGCATGGTAGATGATCAATATTGTAATGCTCATGCAATATCTTTGGATGCGGCACATGATATATAATCGATATCCAATATATGCATACTTTATGTAATCGAGTATGCATATATGCACATGTTCGATATCGATTATACATCATGCATGCACGGCATGGTAGATTATCGATGTATGTACGCATGAAAAATTTCATTCTTCGCGAATGCTCGACTCCTGCGATTACACTGCAGGCCCTGTGGATGCACGGCCAACATGCATACATCGTGCAAACAACATGCAAGCTGATGCACGAATGGCACTATCGATGATGGAACATGATGGCAGCATAATGCATGTGCATTACTCGTGATATTTCATAAGGTCAATATATGCGTATTTAATTTCTAATTATACATAACGATGCCTGTGACACAATCAAAAGTCAGCGATCGTCACAGCTGCTTGAATTTCTGATCGAAATGACGATATGTTCTCATCTTCACCATTATTCAAGAGTTTCACAATTAATCAAGTTATGATAATATATATATTATATATTATATAATATATAGTATAAAACATATATAATATATTATATATATACATATATAATATATTATATATATATATGTTCTCATCTTCACCATTATTCAAGAGTTTCACAATTAATCAAGTTATGATAATATATATATTATATATTATATAATATATAGTATAAAACATATATAATATATTATATATATACATATATAATATATTATATATATATCCATGTTAACATCATGGTAATTAATCATGTCCAAAAAGATCGACGCCTGAGTGGAGATCGCATATTTGTGATCAGCGGCGCCTAGTGTAGTACTTACACTTAGTCAATCGGCGCGACGACGCGGCCGGCAGCAGCAGCAGCAAAGCTCGAATCCCAACGGGCGACGCAGTCGAATTTTCGATCTCACGATCACCAGACGCCAACGATGACAGTGCCACTGCAGTCGCGTACATTTATCGCGACGCCACCCACGCGTTATGGCATGGCATGCTGGGAAGCAAAAAGCAAAGCACTGTCGCGCGCATGATCCTACGGTCAGATAGTGCAATGGCGAAAATGATTTAAACATCGCATGGCCGACGCGATGTTCGGAAATCAGATAGATTCGCTTTAACATCGCATACCAGACGCGAAGATCGAGAAATGTCAAATCATTAATGGAATGGCAGACTCGATGTTCATGTTCGGATCTCTCGAGTGCGCCACGTCGGCAAGATAAATAATCCCATCGACCGTCAGATGCGCCTAGTGGAGATCTTAATTTAAGATCGACCGGGCCTAGAACCTTACCTTAATCAGCAGCAGCAGCAGCAAAGCTCGAATCCCAACGGGCGACGCAGTCGAATTTTCGATCTCACGATCGCCAGACGCTAACGATGACAGTGCCACTGCAGTCGCGTGTATGTACCGCGACGCCACCCACGCGTTATGGCATGGCATGCTGGGAAGCAAAAAGCGAAGCCCTGTCGCGCACATGATCCTGCGGTCATATGATGTAATGGCGAAAATGATTTAAACATCGCATGGCCGACGCGATGTTCGGAAATCAGATAGATTCGCTTTTACATTGCATAGCAGACGCGAGGATCGAGAAATGTCAAATCATTAATGGACTGGCAGACTCGATGTTCATGTTCGGATCTCTCGTGTGCGCCACGTCGGCAAGATAAAAAATCCCATCAACCGTCAGATGCGTCTAGTGGAGATCTTAATTTAAGATCGACCGGGCCTAGTGTATTACATGCAGCAGCAGCAGCAGCAGCAAAGCTCGAATCCCAACGGGCGACGCAGTCGAATTTTCCATCTCACGATCGCCAGACGCCAACGATGACAGTGCCACAGCAGTCGCGTACATTTATCGCCAAGCCACCCACGCGTTATGGCATGGCATGCTGGGAAGCAAAAAGCAAAGCACTATCGCGCACATGATCCTGCGGTCATATGATGTAATGGCGATATCCATGTTAACATCGCATGGTAAGTAATCGTGCTGTCCAAAAGGATCGACGCCTAGTGGAGATCGCATATTTGTGATCGACAGCGCCTAGACCTTTGACCTTTATAATCTTCACCCAAACCAAATTACCTTACTTACCTACCTCTGACCTTTATAATCTTCAACCAAACCAAATTACCTTACCTTACCTTACCTTACCTTACCTTACTTAATCAGCAGCAGCAGCAAAGCTCGAATCCCAACGGGCGATACAGTCGAATGTTCCATCTCACGATCGCCAGACGCTAGCGATGACAGTGCCACTGCAGTCGCGTGTATGTACCGCGACGCCACCCACGCG
Source organism: Cymbomonas tetramitiformis (assembly GCA_001247695.2). Classification (NCBI taxonomy): domain Eukaryota; kingdom Viridiplantae; phylum Chlorophyta; class Pyramimonadophyceae; order Pyramimonadales; family Pyramimonadaceae; genus Cymbomonas; species Cymbomonas tetramitiformis. Next base: position 39,467 of record LGRX02002336.1, read on the forward strand.
TTATGGCATGGCATGCTGGGAAGCAAAAAGCGAAGCACTGTCGCGCACATGATCCTGCGGTCATACGATGTAATGGCGATATCCATGTTAACATCGCATGGTAATTAATCGCGCTGTCCAAAAGGATCGACGCCTAGTGGAGATCGCATATTTGTGATCGACAGCGCCTAGTACATGCAGCAGCAGCAGCAACAGCAGCAAAGCTCGAATCCCAACGGGCGACGCAGTCGAATTATCGATCTCACGATCGCCAGACGCCAACGATGACAGTGCCACTGCAGTCGCGTACATTTATCGCGACGCCACCCACGCGTTATGGCATGGCATGCTGGGAAGCAAAAAAGCAAAGCACTGTCGCGCACATGATCCTGCGGTCATATGATGTAATGGCGATATCCATGTTAACATCGCATGGTAATTAATCGCGCTGTCCAAAAAGATCGACGCCTAGTGGAGATCGCATATTTGTGATCGACAGCGCCTAGTGTATTTTCTTAAGCAGCAGCAGCAGCAGCAGCAAAGCTCGAATCCCAACGGGCGACGCAGTCGAATTTTCGATCTCACGATCGCCAGACGCCAACGATGACAGTGCCACTGCAGTCGCGTGTATTTATCGCGACGCCACCCACGCGTTATGGCATGGCATGCTGGGAAGCAAAAAGCGAAGCACTGTCGCGCACATGATCCTGCGGTCATATGATGTAATGGCGATATCCATGTTAACATCGCATGGTAATTAATCGCGCTGTCCAAAAAGATCGACGCCTAGTGGAGATCGCATATTTGTGATCGACAGCGCCTAGACCTTAGACCTTTATAATCTTCACCCAAACCAAATTACCTTACTTACCTTACTTACCTTACCTTAATCAGCAGCAGCAGCAGCAAAGCTCGAATCCCAACGAACGACGCAGTCGAATTATCGATCTGACGATCGACAGACGCTAGCGATGACACTGCCACTGCATTCGCGTACATTTATCGCGACGCCACCCACGCGTTATGGCATGGCATGCTGGGAAGCAAAAAGCAAAGCACTGTCGCGCGCATGATCCTACGGTCAGATAATGTAATGGCGAAAATGATTTAAACATCGCATGGCCGACGCGATGTTCGGAAATCAGATAGATTCGCTTTTACATTGCATAGCAGACGCGAGGTTCGAGAAATATCAAATCATTAATGGAATGGCAGACTCGATGTTCATGTTCGGATCTCTCGAGTGCGCCACGTCGGCAAGATAAATAATCCCATCGACCGTCAGATGCGCCTAGTGGAGATCTTAATTTAAGATCGACTGGGCCTAGACCTTTGACCTTTATAATCTTCACCCAAACCAAATTACCTTACCTTACCTACCTCTGCTCCTTATGATTTGGAACCTGCCCAAATTACCTTACTTACTTACCTTACTTAATCAGCAGCAGCAGCAAAGCGCGAATCCCAACGGGCGACACAGACGCACTTCCGATCTCACGATCGCCAGACGCTAACGATGACAGTGCCACTGCAGTCGCGTACATTTATCGCGACGCCACCCTCGCGTTGTGGCATGGCATGTTGGGACGCAAAAAGCGAAGTGTTGTCGCGCACATGATCCTACGGTCAGATGGCCTAGTGGAGATCTCCTTTTGAGATCGATCCGCCTAGTACCTTACCTACCTCTGACCTTTATAATCTTCACCCAAACCAAATTACCTACCTCTGACCTTTATAATCTTCACCCAAACCAAATTACCTTACCTTAGTCAATCAGCAGCAGCAGCAGCAGCAGCAGCAGCAGCAAAGCTCGAATCCCAACGGGCGATACAGTCGAATGTTTCATCTCACGATCGCCAGGCGCTAACGATGACAGTGCTACTGCAGTCGCGTACATTTATCGCGACGCCACCCACGCGTTATGGCATGGCATGCTGGGAAGCAAAAGGCAAAGCATTGTCGCGCACATGATCCTGCGGTCATATGATGTAATGGCGAAAATGATTTAAACATCGCATGGCCGACGCGATGTTCGGAAATCAGATAGATTCGCTTTTACATTGCATAGCAGACGCGAGGATCGAGAAATGTCAAATCATTAATGGAGTGGCAGACTCGATGTTCATGTTCGGATCTCTCGAGTGCGCCACGTCGGCAAGATAAATAATCCCATCCACCGTCAGATGCGCCTAGTGGAGATCTTAATTTAAGATCGACCGGGCCTAGTACTTAGTCAATCAGCAGCAGCAGCAGCAGCAGCAGCAGCAAAGCTCGAATCCCAACGGGCGACGCAGTCGAATTTTCGATCTCACGATCACCAGACGCCAACGATGACAGTGCCACTGCAGTCGCGTACATATATCGCGACGCCACCCACGCGTTATGGCATGGCATGCTGGGAAGCAAAAAGCAAAGCACTGTCGCGCACATGATCCTACGGTCAGATGTTGTAATGGCGAAAATGATTTAAACATCGCATGGCCGACGCGATGTTCGGAAATCAGATAGGTTCGCTTTTGCATTGCATAGTAGACGCGAGGATCGAGAAATGTCAAATCATTAATGGAATAGCAGACTCGATGTTCATGTTCGGATCTCTCGAGTGCGCCACGTCGGCAAGATAAATAATCCCATCGACCGTCAGATGCGCCTAGTGGAGATCTTAATTTAAGATCGACCGGGCCTAGTACCTTACCTTAATCAGCAGCAGCAGCAGCAGCAAAGCTCGAATCCCAACGGGCGACGCAGTCGAATTATCGATCTCACGATCGCCAGACGCCAACGATGACAGTGCCACTGCAGTCGCGTACATTTATCGCGACGCCACCCACGCGTTATGGCATGGCATGCTAGGAAGCAAAAAGCAAAGCACTGTCGCGCACATGATCCTGCGGTCAGATGATGTAATGGCGATATCCATGTTAACATCGCATGGTAATTAATCGCGCTGTCCAAAAAGATCGACGCCTAGTGGAGATCGCATACTTGTGATCGACAGCGCCTAGTAGTCAATCAGCAGCAGCAGCAGCAGCAGCAAAGCTCGAATCCCAACGAACGACGCAGTCGAATTTTCGATCTCACGATCGCCAGACGCTAACGATGACAGTGCCACAACAGTCGCGTGTATTTATCGCGACGCCACCCACGCGTTATGGCATGGCATGCTGGGAAGCAAAAAGCGAAGCACTGTCGCGCACATGATCCTGCGGTCATATGATGTAATGGCGATATCCATGTTAACATCGCATGGTAATTAATTGTGCTGTCCAAATAGATCGACGCCTAGTGGAGATCGCATATTTGTGATCGACAGCGCCTAGACCTTAGACCTTTATAATCTTCACCCAAACCAAATTACCTTACTTACCTTACTTACCTTACCTTAATCAGCAGCAGCAGCAGCAAAGCTCGAATCCCAACGAACGACGCAGTCGAATTATCGATCTGACGATCGACATACGCTAGCGATGACACTGCCACTGCAGTCGCGTACATTTATCGCGACGCCACCCACGCGTTATGGCATGGCATGCTGGGAAGCAAAAAGCAAAGCACTGTCGCGCACATGATCCTACGGTCAGATAATGTAATGGCGAAAATGATTTAAACATCGCATGGCCGACGCGATGTTCGGAAATCAGATAGATTCGCTTTTACATTGCATAGCAGACGCGAGGTTCGAGAAATATCAAATCATTAATGGAATGGCAGACTCGATGTTCATGTTCGGATCTCTCGAGTGCGCCACGTCGGCAAGATAAATAATCCCATCGACCGTCAGATGCGCCTAGTGGAGATCTTAATTTAAGATCGACTGGGCCTAGACCTTTGACCTTTATAATCTTCACCCAAACCAAATTACCTTACCTTACCTACCTCTGCTCCTTATGATTTGGAACCTGCCCAAATTACCTTACTTACTTACCTTACTTAATCAGCAGCAGCAGCAAAGCGCGAATCCCAACGGGCGACACAGACGCACTTCCGATCTCACGATCGCCAGACGCTAACGATGACAGTGCCACTGCAGTCGCGTACATTTATCGCGACGCCACCCTCGCGTTGTGGCATGGCATGTTGGGACGCAAAAAGCGAAGTGTTGTCGCGCACATGATCCTACGGTCAGATGGCCTAGTGGAGATCTCCTTTTGAGATCGATCCGCCTAGTACCTTACCTACCTCTGACCTTTATAATCTTCACCCAAACCAAATTACCTACCTCTGACCTTTATAATCTTCACCCAAACCAAATTACCTTACCTTAGTCAATCAGCAGCAGCAGCAGCAGCAGCAGCAGCAGCAAAGCTCGAATCCCAACGGGCGATACAGTCGAATGTTTCATCTCACGATCGCCAGGCGCTAACGATGACAGTGCCACTGCAGTCGCGTACATTTATCGCGACGCCACCCACGCGTTATGGCATGGCATGCTGGGAAGCAAAAGGCAAAGCACGGTCGCGCACATGATCCTACGGTCAGATAGTGTAATGGCGAAAATGATTTAAACATCGCATGGCCGACGCGATGTTCGGAAATCAGATAGATTCGCTTTAACATTGCAGAGCAGACGCGAGGATCGACAAATGTCAAATCATTAATGGAATGGCAGACTCGATGTTCATGATCGGATCTCTCGAGTGCGCCACGTCGGCAAGATAAATAATCCCATCCATCGTCAGATGCGCCTAGTGGAGATCTTAATTTAAGATCGACCGGGCCTAGTACCTAGTCAATCAGCAGCAGCAGCAGCAGCAGCAGCAGCAGCAGCAGCAGCAGCAGCAGCAGCAAAGCTCGAATCCCAACGGGCGACGCAGTCGAATTTTCGATCTCACGATCACCAGACGCCAACGATGACAGTGCCACTGCAGTCGCGTACATATATCGCGACGCCACCCACGCGTTATGGCATGGCATGCTTGGAAGCAAAAAGCAAAGCACTGTCGCGCACATGATCCTACGGTCAGATGTTGTAATGGCGAAAATGATTTAAACATCGCATGGCCGACGCGATGTTCGGAAATCAGATAGGTTCGCTTTTGCATTGCATAGTAGACGCGAGGATCGAGAAATGTCAAATCATTAATGGAATAGCAGACTCGATGTTCATGTTCGGATCTCTCGAGTGCGCCACGTCGGCAAGATAAATAATCCCATCGACCGTCAGATGCGCCTAGTGGAGATCTTAATTTAAGATCGACCGGGCCTAGTACCTTACCTTACCTTAATCAGCAGCAGCAGCAGCAGTAGCAAAGCTCGAATCCCAACGGGCGATACAGTCGAATGTTCCATCTCACGATCGCCAGACGCTAACGATGACAGTGCCACAACAGTCGCGTACATTTATCGCGACGCCACCCACGCGTTATGGCATGGCATGCTGGGAAGCAAAAAGCAAAGCACTGTCGCGCACATGATCCTGCGGTCAGATGATGTAATGGCGATATCCATGTTAACATCGCATGGTAATTAATCGCGGTGTCCAAAAAGATCGACGCCTAGTGGAGATCGCATATTTGTGATCGACAGCGCCTAGACCTCTGACCTTTATAATCTTCACCCAAACCAAATTACCTTACCTTACCTTACCTTACCTTACCTTAATCAGCAGCAGCAGCAGCAGCAAAGCTCGAATCCCAACGGGCGAAATAGTCGAATTTTCGATCTCACGATCGCCAAACGCTAACGATGACAGTGCCACGACAGTCGCGTGTATGTACCGCGACGCCACCCACGCGTTATGGCATGGCATGCTGGGACGCACAAAGCAAAGCACTGTCGCGCACATGATCCTGCGGTCATATGATGTAATGGCGATATCCATGTTAACATCGCATGGTAAGTATTCGTGCTGTCCAAAAGGATCGACGCCTAGTGGAGATCGCATATTTGTGATCGACAGCGCCTAGACCTTTGACCTTTATAATCTTCACCCAAACCAAATTACCTTACCTTACCTACCTCTGACCTTTATAATCTTGGCACCAAGTAAATTACCTTACTTACTACCTCTGACCTTTATAATCTTCACCCAAACCAAATTACCTTACCTTAGTCAATCAGCAGCAGCAGCAGCAGCAGCAGCAGCAGCAGCAGCAGCAGCAGCAGCAAAGCTCGAATCCCAACGGGCGACGCAGTCGAATTTTCGATCAAACGATCGCCAGACGCCAACGATGACACTGCCACCGCAGTCGCGTACATTTATCGCGACGCCACCCACGCGTTATGGCATGGCATGCTGGGAAGCAAAAAGCAAAGCACTGTCGCGCACATGATCTTACGGCCAGATAGTGTAATGGCGATATTTATTTAAACATCGCATGGCTGACGCGATGTTCGGAAATCAGATAGATTCGCTTTTACATTGCATAGCAGACGCGAGGATCGAGAAATGTCAAATCATTAATGGACTGGCAGACTCGATGTTCATGTTCGGATCTCTCGTGTGCGCCACGTCGGCAAGATAAAAAATCCCATCAACCGTCAGATGCGTCTAGTGGAGATCTTAATTTAAGATCGACCGGGCCTAGTGTATTACATGCAGCAGCAGCAGCAGCAGCAAAGCTCGAATCCCAACGGGCGACGCAGTCGAATTATCGATCTCACGATCGCCAGACGCCAACGATGACAGTACCACTGCAGTCGCGTACATTTATCGCGATTATGGCATGGCATGCTGGGAAGCAAAAAGCGAAGCACTGTCGCGCACATGATCCTGCGGTCATATGATGTAATGGCGATATCCATGTTAACATCGCATGGTGATTAATCGCGCTGTCCAAAAGGATCGACGCCTAGTGGAGATCGCATATTTGTGATCGACAGCGCCTAGACCTCTGACCTTTATAATCTTCACCCAAACCAAAATTTCATCTCCGTTCGCTGTACGTGTTATGAATTTAGATATGGGTCATCTGAATGACCATCTCCGTTCGCCTTTTTCTTTATTTGCTATGTATGAGGAAAGCGAACGGAGATGGTCATTCAGCAGCAGCAAAGCTCAAATCCCAACGGGCGACGAAGACCGACAGCCTGATCCGACGATCGCCAAACGAAAACGCCGCAGCGCCCCCAAGCGCCAACGCCATCACCAGCGCAAGCGTCATCGCAGAGCGTGAGCGCTAGCGCCATCGCGTAACCTCTGCTCCTTATGATTTCGAACCGGACCAAATTACCTTACTTACTTACTACCTCTGACCTTTATAATCTTCACCCAAACGAAATTACCTTACCTTACCTTACCTTACCTTACCTTACCTTAATCAGCAGCAGCAGCAGCAGCAAAGCTCGAATCCCAACGGGCGATACAGTCGAATGTTCCATCCCACGATCGCCAGACGCTAACGATGACAGTGCCACAACAGTCGCGTGTATGTACCACGACGCCACCCACGCGTTATGGCATGGCATGCTGGAAAGTAAAAAGCAAAGCACTGTCGCGCACATGATCCTGCGGTCATATGATGTAATGGCGATATCCATGTTAACATCGCATGGTAATTAACCGTGCTGTCCAAAAGGATCGACGCCTAGTGGAGATCGCATACTTGTGATCGACAGCGCCTAGACCTCTGACCTTTATAATCTTCACCCAAACCAAATTACCTTACCTTACCTTACCTTACCTACCTCTGACCTTTATCGTCTTGGCATGAAGTAAATTACCTTACTTAGTCAATCAGCAGCAGCAGCAGCAGCAGCAGCAAAGCTCGAATCCCAACGGGCGATACAGTCGAATTTTCGATCTCACGATCGCCAGACGCTAACGATGACAGTGCCACTGCAGTCGCGTGTATGTACCGCGACGCCACCCACGCGTTATGGCATGGCATGCTGGGAAGCAAAAAGCAAAGCACTGTCGCGCACCTGATCGTACGGTCAGATAGTGTAATGGCGAAAATGATTTAAACATCGTATGGCCGACGCGATGTTCCGGAATCAGATAGATTCACTTTTACATCGCATAGCAGACGCGACGAGGTCCGAGAAATGTCAAATCATTAATGGAATGGCAGACTCGATGTTCATGTTCGGATCTCTCGAGTGTGCCACGTCGGCAAGATAAATAATCCCATCGACCGTCAGATGCGCCTAGTGGAGATCTTAATTTAAGATCGACCGGGCCTAGTACTTACTTACTTACTTAATCAGCAGCAGCAAAGCGCGAATCCCAACGGGCGACACAGACGAACTTCCGATCTCACGATCGCCAGACGCTAACGATGACAGTGCCACTGCAGTCGCGTACATTTACCGCGACGCCACCCACGCGTTATGGCATGGCATGTTGGGATGCAAAAAGCGAAACACTGTCGCGCACATGATCCTACGGTCAGATGGCCTAGTGGAGATCTCTTTTTGAGATCGATCCGCCTAGTACCTTACCTTAATCAGCAGCAGCAGCAGCAGCAAAGCTCGAATCCCCACGGACGACGCAGTCGAATTTTCGATCTCACGATCGCCAGACGCTAACGATGACACTGCCACAACAGTCGCGTGTATGTACCGCGACGCCACCCACGCGTTATGGCATGGCATGCTGGGAAGCAAAAAGCAAAGCACTGTCGCGCACATGATCCTGCGGTCATATGATGTAATGGCGATATCCATGTTAACATCGCATGGTGATTAATCGCGCTGTCCAAAAAGATCGACGCCTAGTGGAGATCGCATATTTGTGATCGACAGCGCCTAGACCTTTGACCTTTATAATCTTCACCCAAACCAAATTACCTTACCTTACCTTACCTTACCTTACCTTAATCAGCAGCAGCAGCAGCAGCAAAGCTCGAATCCCAACGGGCGATACAGTCGAATGTTCCATCTCACGATCGCCAGGCGCTAACGATGACAGTGCCACAACAGTCGCGTGTATGTACCACGACGCCACCCACGCGTTATGGCATGGCATGCTGGGAAGCAAAAAGCAAAGCACTGTCGCGCACATGATCCTGCGGTCATATGATGTAATGGCGATATCCATGTTAACATCGCATGGTAATTATTTGTGCTGTCCAAAGAGATCGACGCCTAGTGGAGATCGCATATTTGTGATCGACAGCGCCTAGACCTTTGACCTTTATAATCTTCACCCAAACCAAATTACCTTACCTTACTACCTTTGACCTTTATAATCTTCACCCAAACCAAATTACCTTACCTTACTACCTCTGACCTTACCTCTGACCTTTATAATCTTCACCCAAACCAAATTACCTTAGTCAATCAGCAGCAGCAGCAGCAGCAGCAGCAGCAGCAGCAGCAGCAGCAGCAAAGCTCGAATCCCAACGGGCGATACAGTCGAATGTTTCATCTCACGATCGCCAGGCGCTAACGATGACAGTGCCACTGCAGTCGCGTACATTTATCGCGACGCCACCCACGCGTTATGGCATGGCATGCTGGGAAGCAAAAGGCAAAGCACTGTCGCGCACATGATCCTGCGGTCATAGGATGTAATGGCGAAAATGATTTAAACATCGCATGGCCGACGCGATGTTCGGAAATCAGATAGATTCGCTTTTACATTGCATAGCAGACGCGAGGATCGAGAAATGTCAAATCATTAATGGAATGGCAGACTCGATGTTCATGTTCGGATCTCTCGAGTGCGCCACGTCGGCAGGATAAATAATCCCATCCACCGTCAGATGCGCCTAGTGGAGATCTTAATTTAAGATCGACCGGGCCTAGACCTCTGACCTTTATAATCTTCACCCAAACCAAATTACCTTACCTTACCTTACCTACCTCTGACCTTTATAATCTTCACCCAAACCAAATTACCTTACCTTACTACCTCTGACCTTTATAATCTTCACCCAAACCAAATTACCTTACCTTACTACCTCTGACCTTTATAGCCTTGGCATGAAGTAAATTACCTTACCTTAGTCAATCAGCAGCAGCAGCAGCAGCAGCAGCAGCAGCAGCAGCAAAGCTCGAATCCCAACGGGCGACGCAGTCGAATTTTCGATCGCACGATCACCAGACGGCAACGATGACAGTGCCACTGCAGTCGCGTACATATATCGCGACGCCACCCACGCGTTATGGCATGGCATGTTGGGAAGCAAAAAGCAAAGCACTGTCGCGCACATGATCCTACGGCCAGATAGTGTAATGGCGAAAATTATTTAAACATCGCATGGCCGACGCGATGTTCGGAAATCAGATAGATTCG
>LGRX02002338.1:0-33332 GCA_001247695.2 Cymbomonas tetramitiformis
GAGGGCCGTCCATGTCAGAGTCCCATGGTAACTCGTAGGTGCCTGCATCGGCCAAGAGCCCTTGAGCGGTGGCTGTCTGCACCAGGTCCCTGGGTGGGTAATCAGGTGGGTACAAGGCCACTTGGATGACCATGTCCTTCGCTGCTCGCGCCATATCATTCGTCGCCAAGTCACTTGCGTACTGGAGGAGTCCGTCTTCTACTTCCTCTTGCGCTTGTTCCTTGGCTAAGATGTGCAGTAGCTCTTCGTCTATAGGAGAGTCCCGCTCCAAATATGGGAGGCCACTGGCATAATCCCGCTTAAGCTTCTCTCGTTGGCGAACCTTCTCCAGCCCACTGAGCCACCTCCTCCTTGGTGCTCCTTCAGCTCGAGCTGCATGGGTCGGTGACAGCCATGGTCGGGGGCGGTCACTCCGTGTGGTTGAGGTTGCCTCGACAGTCGTGTTGTCGTTAGGTGAGGGCGTACGAGGTCGACGCCCAAGCTGGATGTCTTGGCGTCGTCGTCGGTATTCTTGCAGCCTTTTAAGTTTGCTAAGGGCTGCGGGTAAGGGTGATCGAGCTCGAGCTTCTCGCTTGTTGGCGGTAACCGCGCCGTGCGTTGGTGACCGCGTGGGTCCTCGGCTGCTGCGTCGATGCCCGGCTCTCCAAAGCGGTGGGCTCGTGCTCCGCGGAGGTGTACGGGGCGGTGCAAGGTCCGTTTCCAGAGCCTTGATGGAGGACCTCAAGCCCCGTGTGCCCACTTTGGAGCGTGAAGCGCTCGTCCCTTGCCCTCGGACAGCTCGAAATTGCCAACCTTGCAATGGTTGGCCCGTTGGCTCCAAGTGCACGCGGTAGCTCTCGGTCACCTTCAGGGTACGTCGGTGCCGTTTCTCAACGTGCTGGGAGTCGTCTGAGAGGTCCTCGCTCGTACACACTGGAGACTTGGCTTCCTTGTGAAGGCGAGCTTCGACCACTTGACGCTCCGGCGCGGGAGGAGGGCTAGTCATCGCCCGCGAGGGTAGCATGTTGAGCTCATCGGAGTCTAGGTATCATGTGCAAGGAGCACTCCGCCTTTGACGTCGACGGGCTCTTCTCCACTTCTCCCGCAACTGCTGCTCCGAGAGGTAGGAGGGGGGCTCATCGCGGGGATGTGGGGTTCCACAGCCCGCGCTCATTAGGACTTGGAGGGTACTCCGAGCTCGAGGGAGTCCTCCGCGGCAAAATCCATTAGTTCCTTTGGCAACACCGCGTTGAGCACGTCGCAGTATTCGTCCGTTTCCACTTCGTGCATGATCATGTCCAAGGTTTCAGCCAGAAGTGCTTTGGCCCACTCCTTCTTACGAAGAGCAGCCTGAGGGCACTCTCGAGCATAGTGCTCTTTGCTTTGGCACAACCTGCAACCAGTGTACTCCGGGGAGCCCAGACGTTGCCCAGTAGGAGTTGCACCCGCGGGACGATCTTCGGCTAGAGCTAGTAGCTCCTCCGAGACCTCCACCGCTGCCAGTAGCTGCACCGGCGCTCTCCTACTCGTCGCGTTGTTCAAATGCAACTCCGCCTCAATGGCGTATTCCAGCGCTAGCTAGGCGTCGACTGGCTGGAAGGGCGCGGTCGAGGAGGATCAAGGGGGTCCCCTTCCGCTCTGCAATCTCGAACGCCTCCTTCCGTACCTCCGCGGATAAGCCCGAGAGGAAGACGTCCAGGAGGTCGGATTCCAGAACCGGTGTGGTGAGCTCGTGTGTCGCCAACATGGTCACTACGCGATGGGCTAGATGCAGTCCATCCCAAAACTCGCGCACTTTGCGCGGTGTCGCCATGCGTCCTTGAGTTTGGCGTACTCGGCGTAGGAACGAGCCCAAGGTGGCCATTTCACTCTTCAGCGGCACGATCAGCTTCGCCAGCGGCACAATGACCTTCTCAAGGTTCAACGACTTGTCCGCCTCGGCATCCAGGAGAACCCCTCGCAGCTCCGTTCCTTCGGAGCTAGGCGTAGGGAAGCAATGCTGGGTGATCTCCTTCAACAAGATATGCACCGAGAGAATCGGCTCTCCGAGCTCGAACGCTCCGTTGGGCACGTTGCACGGGGTGTTCATCGCGAGGAGCACCACTGGAAAGGGCTAAGCACCTGTCGAACTCGTCCACGAACCGCAGCAGCGGGCCGAAGGGGTTCGTGGACCCCTCCAGCGGTGCTGAGTACAAGGACATGATGTCCTTCGCGGCCTTGAGGGCATACGAGTGCCTCGTGTACTCCTCTCGTTGCTGCCTGCCGTCGTTGTACGAGGACCTTCTGCTAGAGCCAAAGCTATAGGACGTCTCGTCATCAGGGTCGTCATCTCCTCCCCCTCCACTGCCGCCACGACGCGCGTTGGACCCTCCAGGGTCTCGTGAGGGGCGGTCGCCATGTTCGTCAGGGTTAGGCTCGTTAGGCGGCCCATTCCCCCCCCCTTGGTGCCCACCAGGTCCTCCTTGGTCGTCCTCGTCGTCATCGCCTCCGCCGTCGCCTCCGCCGTCGCCTCCGCCACCCCCGCCCACGATCGTGGACAGCGGCTTCGGGCTCACTGTGGGGAATTGATCGAATGCACCCGGCCAAACTCCTCGCGTGCAATAGATGCACAAGGGCACAAGTTGAGCGGCGACAGACATGTTTGACAGCGTCATCACGTCACAACTCCAGATGGCTACCGGAGGTTGCGGGCTGCGAGAACATCTTGAGCATGGGACGTTGGTGGTGCTGGACGCGACCTCGTCGTGCACGCTCTGGATCACTGCTGTGCCCAAGTGAGGTGGTCGAGGGAGTTGGGAAGCCGGTGCCTCCGAGATCGGTGGCCCGCTCCCTGACGCCAAGTCATGGTCCCGGTACTTTCTCGCCACATCGAAGAACATACGTTCCGCCTCGAGGTTGCCCGCGTGGCCAGCTAACCGCTCCTCCACACGCGCCCGGATGGCAACGGCAGCGGGCGCGCTTATGGATCGCCAGTCCTCCTTGGCCAGGCGGTCATGCACACTCGTGGGGGAAGATGCACGCGTGGAGGCGTCCTCCTCGAACGTCACGCCTTTGTGGCCCCGTACGTCAACAGTCGTGGCCGACGGGGGCACCATCAGAGCCTCGTGATCAGCTTCTTGAGCGTCACTAGTGACGGTCGCATAGCTCGCGGGGGTATTAGGTGGTTGCCCTGGCCGTGAGTGCGCTCGTCCGTCAGCGGCTTCAAGTGCGGCCTGCACCACCATCTTGCTCTCCGCCACTTGTTGCTCCAGCAGTCGTTGATCTCGAGCTGCTTGGTCAAGTTGTTGGCGTCGCTCTTCCGCGGCGCGCTGCATTTCTCGAAGTTGTTGATGATGACGTGCAGCTTCCTCCGCCTGCGATGCTACCGCTTGTTCATGCTGATGTGAGACAGCGTCCGCGGCATGCTGCATGCGCGCTATCTGCTCCTCAGCAGATTCGAGGGCGGCCTGTCGCGCTTCTTGGCACACCTTGGTGCGGAGCTCCTGCTGCATCCGAGTTGCTTCCTCCACGGCATTGTGCATGTCCATGCGCAACGCTGTGAGCTGCGCTTGGTGCGCAGTGGCCGCATCCAACGCGACTCGTCCGGTCTCCTCTTGCAGCTCTCGTAGTTGCCGCTCGTGTCGCGTGACTTGAGCTTGGCGCCGCCGTTGGCGTCCACCCTTTTGCCGAGAGCTCCTAGATGAAGAGGTGTGCGAGGCGTCGGAGGAGAGCGCTTCAGTAGAAGATGTTTGACACGATGAAAGTGTGGACTTCTCCTCACTGGACGTAGAGGTGGATGGAGTCGTACATCAGTTTACCTTCGTCACTGCGACGTCGAGCCTTGGCGAGCTTGCGCTTGGCCAACTTCTGCCGCTTCCGCTCCTGTTTCGCCACCTCTTTCTTGTGGGCTAACTCCGTCAAAGCCTGGACACGTACAGCACGTTCTCGCTGTGTGGGTCGTGGGGCAGATGAAGCTTTTGATCGAGGTGGTTGTGGGGCGGAGTCAGCGGAATGAACGTCTTCCTCATCGATCGTGGAGTCATCTTCAGACGACAAGACGCCATAGGGGTTGCGGCTAGGTACAGATTGTACGCCATGCTGTTGAACACTTGCTCCCAAAGTGGTTGTACGTCTTAGAGTCTTTATCACCTCCTCGACGCTCACTCCCAACCGCACCAGCCTTGCAGGCCGGTTGGCTGGGATGGTCGTGACGAGTGGTCGTGCAGAGTGGAGGTGATGATAATGGTGGCTTGCTGAGGTAACATGCGACAGAAGGAGTCCACGAGATGGGATCACGCGTTGCTCTCCACTCTTCGTTCTCAGCTGCACCTCCCATGTGATTGCAGCGATGGAGTCTTCTTGGCCACACAGGCGGCGAAGATGTCTACGCAAGGTCGCCCATTGCTTCGGGGTCACGTCAGGCGTGTCCGTCAGAGCTGACCACTCGTGGAGGACTTCGCGCTTCACATGTTGTTCACGCTGGACCGCAAAGGTGGTGCACTTGGAAGCGAAGTCCACGGTAGCCTTCCACGCTTTCATACACTTCCTCACGTAGAACTCGGACCGGGCGATGTTGCACGCCGTGATTTCGAGAGTGATCTCTTTTACACGACGTTGCTCTTCTCGCCATGCACTCAAGAGCCGGGACGCCAATCGTGAACTTGCGTGTCCAGCAAAATCTTGCTTTTTGCGTTGGACCTGATTCTTGCGGTGAACTCGCTCGTGCCATGCTGTAAGGGAAACACGCATGCGTGCGAGACGGGCCCGTAGGCGCCATGTCGTAAGTGCAGATGAAACACGCCCGCTGAGCACTCGACGTGCTGTCCAAGTACTCCACCAATTACGCAATGCACATACCGCTAGAATATCCACTGCTACAGCTTGGCGTGCCAGCTTGACGCTCCACTCGTTTACGCTTGACAAACCGCGCTCGCCACTTGGAGGTGCACTTTCACGCCTAGGCGTAAATATGTTGCTCTCATAGGTCAGGTTTCCAACGTGATGCTCTGGTGCCAAGGGCAAATGGTCAACTACAGCTTCGCTATGAGGAGATGATCTCAAATTATGAGCGGTGGCTATAGCGACCGTGTTGAGCTCCTCGAGAGCTGGTTGGCTACGTTGTAGACCTGAGGCACCTGCACCCCCTGCACGCTGCTGGGGTGTAGAGTAGCACCCAAACATACGTACAGTGGCAGATACCAGCCCAGGAGAGTCACGCGAGCCGTCGGGGAAATTCGTGGGCGTGGCAGGCAGCGATGCTTGGATGCGACTTTCCTCTTGAGGTAGAGGCGCGCTCGTCAAAAGCGCGTATTCGCCCTCCAGAGAGCGTTGTACTGCTCCCCCCCCCTGCTGCCCCGCCGCGCCCCGGCCGGCGCCTCCCACTCCGGGACAAAGTACGGGGTGGGCCCCAAAGCCCCAAGCCCATCCCGGAGCTGAAACACCCGGGCCGAGCTAGAGAGCCCGGAGGGCCCAGACGCAGCCTCCGCCACCCCCGAGCGCCGCTGAGGCGGAACATACAGCGAAGAAGCCCGCCGTGAAGAGGACATTGAAAACGTTGCTTAAGCTGGTGGAGAAACGCAGCAATCTGATTCCGAAAAATCTGCCAGCGCTTCCGCCGTACAGGCGTATAGTGTTAAGAGCGAAGACGCAGAAGCCCAACAGCAAATAAACAAACTGCCGCTACCAAATCCCAATCAAAGTTTTCCAGCGAACTCGAAGAGGCAAGACAAAAACAAATCGAGCAAAATTGGCCAACGATCGGCCCACGGAAGCCAAAGCAACGTTGCAGCGCGATACCACTCAGGGTTAGTCACTGTTAAGAACGCTAGAGCGCTGCAGAGCTTAAGGGCAAAGAACGCAAGCCGCATCTGCCAATTCAGATAACATTTTCGAATTCCAAAGCATAAATTCGCGTAATCCCACTCAGTCGCAAAGACACTCGACGAAGAACAGGCACGCCAGCGGAATAGCGCTAATTCGAAGTCGCATCACGCCAATCTCGAGCCAAAGAGGAACGCTGCGCACACATTCCAATTGCAGAGTGGAGAGTAGACGAAGATCTCGCGGAAAACACTGACCAATTGGCACAATTCCCGAGAAGAATTAACGGCGCAAAACTGCTAGCGAGCAAGAAAAACGACGAGTCGTCGACCAGCGCGTCAGAGTGCGAACACAGGGCCAGCGGCCAGAAGTGCAATTTCGACCATTCCCAAACTCGAATTTAAGCAGCACCCGCAAAAATTGCCATAATTTGTAAAGGTAATTTGCGAGTCACAGGCGCAGAGCGAACGCCAGACGAAAGATAGCTCTGGGCTACTTTATTTGTGGCACACTCTGCCACACTTGGACCTCTTCCATGGCGAGCCGAAATTTACCATCACAGATCACCGCGCGAAGAAGGTATACGCTGCATCTGACAATTTTAAGAATCTTCGTTGCTGAGGAAAAAACGCCATTGCGAACATTCGAGTGAAGAACTGCGTGCGCACTAGGAACTCACAGCAGCCAAGACTGTAAAGCACGCGCAAGCGCACGAAGAAACCATTACGAAGCAACCCGCGAAGAAAGATTACGTTTTCACAAGTAACATGAAGAACAATTCTCGATAGCGCCACAAGTCATCTCGCTGAAGGAAGTCGCAAACGACGTTTCTGGCCAGTGTTGACTCAAAGTTATGCAACGCGCCAGTAACTCGAGAGCCCAAAATCCATTCGAAAAACCGAGGCACACGTAAATTCGGCGGAAAATTCACAATCTCAAAGCAGAAAAATTTTGTGGAAGCGGCGGTGGCGGTGGTGGTGCGTAGCACACTGATACCATTTTGTGGGAGGACTGCTCCTCACAAGGCACTGTAACTACTGATGGGAGTCTTATATGGACTGCATATAATGACTAACTGCCTAGGTACTGCTAGGTCAGCTCTTTAGACATAGGACTGCTATGTCTAGACTTACTACATATATTTGCATGTAATAATTAGGTATTATATTTGACTTTTGCCATGCGGCTGTTTTTACTCTAGAAATCTCAACTGTTTCTTTGGCCTTGGCCATTACTTATTCACTCAGCTCTCTGAGGTAATCCTAGTCAGCATGGCCAAGTCTCATCAACCTATCATATGCTTGTACTACATTATCATGCAGTATGATGTGCCAGTATTCTACATGTCACATTATTACACAGTACAGTGGTACTGTGTACTCCCATATAAGGGGGGTCTCTTCCTCAACAAGGGTCTCGGGCGCTAATGCTGTAAGGCGCGTATGACACTTCTGGCATGTATGACATTGCTGAGTCATCCGCGCATGACACCGTGTGTTGTCCTAGCACATAATATACAGCGGGCCCCGGAATACACCGGGATGCATACATCTTGCGCGAAGGGAATTCGGGTCATCTCATGCGCACGAAGCACGTTTGCACGCCGTTTGTGTATGCGATGTATCATTACAATGCGTATAATACATCATATCATTACCGACTTAAATATATGTGTGTGCGCGGGTCGATGCGGTACAATATATAGTTATGTGCCTTCGTTCAAGGGTATTGTACGCCACTGATAAGCTCGGCCAACAAAGACTCACTCTACCTTCGTTATCGTATCCGCCCGGTGAGACGTATGCTGCTCTAGCAATTCGGCGCGTGTAAGTCGCAATAATACCTCGTATAACGCTACTTATCTCAACTTTTCTGTTGCAAGCGATACAACTATCTGTGAAGTGTACGGTGGCGGTGGTGGATGTGCTGTGCCGTGATCGCTCTCGAGAGAAATGTAAGTATGGGAGATGGTATCCCAACTGTCAACTCTTTGGCACCCGCCAATATCACAGAGCTGTGGCGACCGTTAGATGACGGTCATGTCGTTCTGGTCATGTTACGTGCGGCCATGCCGCTCGGGTCTCGCGCGCGCGCCGTGCGCCGCGCGTCGCGCGATCATCCACCATCGTGGGATCGCGTGACAGTGTAACTATACACTCGAAACCGCGACGTGCTACGAATGAAGCGGTCCAGTCTCCACAGCATAACTGAACGATGTGCTCGCAGCATAGGTGTATGCATGCATCTATTGCGAGATCAGTATGCATGGTTAAACCAAGTGCCGTATCGCGTTACATGTCGAGTGTCAATCGCGATGCATATATGTAGACATACAATGGTTTCTAATTTCGCTCGGTGCGACTAGCATCTTTCTTGAGCATCAGATGCCCTTCGAAACTATAAGGCAAAACACTGATTTCCAGAGACGTATCGTTGCGCTACCGCACCGACACTTAGCTGCAATTGACCCGGTTATTCAAATATTATAGTACCCGATTTGATGTGCACTTCGCATTATTTCGCGTGGATGCAGAGACTTTCGAGCGAAACATGTATCCCGACTTCCCGAGGCGAACCTGCCGGAATATCAAAGCTAGTTGACGAGGGAACTCCGAGTCCGCGTCCCGAAATCAGTAATTCTTGTGTATTCTCGTGAGCTCAAACTCACGCAGAAAACTTGATCGAAAACCGACACGGTGTAGCGTCTCTGCAATAATCATATCCTTATCCCACATCCATACGTCCTGAAAATCCGGGGTGGGGGGGGCACAACCCTCACCATTAATCGATCGCGCCCTAAAATTCTGCAATAGCACCGGGGCTCCCGTCTCTCGATTGGACACGCGGGTGTATGGCGGCTGAAATGACCCTAAAGGTCGCTGCGCACTTCCGTTCGCGACGAAACATTGCAAAATGTCACTCGCAACCCCGGGAGTTACCTTTTACGGCCGATTTTGAGGCTATCCGAGCATACTAGTATTTTGAGGCTACCCGAGCAACGAATGCGGCGACACTTTTGCCGTACCGATGCTCACTGAGGCGATCCTTCATCGCGCTCATCATCGTGCGTGACTTTGAGAGATGACTACCGGCGACGGAACCATAAAACCCTAAAATCAATAAACCCTAAGCCCACCGAAACGATCGTCGAACGATGCCGTCAAACACACGCATTGCCGCAAGGCGGACGCATCCGCACGCATGCATGTGGTCCGAACGCACCGTCACGACTCCCAGCGGTGGAATCCTAATCCCTGAAATCCACAAACCCTGAACTCGTCACAATCAAGCGGTCATTGTGTACCTACGCAACCCCTCGTTACATATAAAGCTTGCGACAACCATTGCAGGTGCTAGACAGGTAGATCGGGACTCCACGCGCGGATCTCCCACCGACAGTGGTGCGCCTGCGGCGTTAGAGCTGGAAGCGGCAAACGGGTCCCGTCAAACGCCGAGCCACATCTTGCATCACGCCTAGCCGCTATCCCGCCACACGCCCGCGAATTGAACGCATCTACTTGGCGACATACCAAAACTATCGAATTCGGGGTTTCGGGCAGCAGTCATATAAATCCTTCTTGCATACCTTTTGCTGCGGTCGGTAATGTGACTTGACGGTTAGCGATCGAGCCCGATGTCGATATCGCCGCATTGATGGATCTCATCCGGCAGGCGACAGGCGAGCTGCATACAACCAACTGAATATGAAAATGGCAGGGAGGAAACAATACATCGATGCATCATGCGTGTGATATTATTCACAAGTCTGCGAAAAAAATGCCCGGGTTATTATCAAACATGGCTCTTGAGCGGGAACGTGCCTCGATTGATTAACGACTTTTTATAGTTTATATCAACGGACGGCATATTAGTCATTGCGGCCAATAAACACCGACCGTACTCAACGCGTGTATGCTGCAATCCTTTTTGTTATTACTATTTGAATCCACTACGATACATTATGATGCTTAAGGATCCCGGAGGATGCTTGAAGACCCCGGAGGGTGCTTGAGAATCCTGGAGGATGTTTGAGATCCTTCAAACTCCTTGAAGATCCTTGAGGATCCTTGAAAATCCGCCAAATTCCACTCAAACTTGTGAAGATTCAGCAAAATTCACTAAGATTCGGCAAATCCACGAAAATTCATTAGAATTCAATAAAATCCAGCAAAATCCAGCAAAATCCAGGAGCAAATCTACTCCAAGTACCGCCTAAAGTAATCACTCGGCTTTAAGAAATAGTTGCGTTTGCAAACCAGTCAGCGTTTGGTGGTAGGGGGTCCAACTTGACGATTGACGCTGGCTGGGCTGAATGTTTCTAAGAGATCCGCCAAAATAAGACATCAAGGGCTGGCTGGCTGATATCTTGGCCACATTACCTTAGGAACATAAAATGACAGTTATTGGCTGGAATTGTTCAAGAGTGATAACACAATGAGACTGTGATAAGGTATGCTATTACTTAGTCGTTGTTCAAATATCCGCTGCGGGGGAGCTGGCTTCCGGGGTATTTTTTTCATCACATGAATCAGAAATTAGCCTGGCTGACCCACGAAATCTGGGTTTCTTATTCTTAGCGATTTCATAGGACGCTGGCGCTGGTGGTGGTGGGAGGGGGGTCCCAACTTGACGATTGACGCTGGCTGATCCCATATTTAGGACTCTCTTTTAAAAGGCGAGTGATTACTGTATATCTGTAGCAAACATTCGAGCAGAATACTAAGGAGCCCTCGATTCTACCGACACCTTACTCGACCTGGTAGACCTCGACGGGCGACGACCTTGACGGTTCCTCCACGGGCGTCTTGCCCCGTTAAGGTAAGCGGGCGTTGCTGGAGCTGACGAACGAAGCGGCTGCTACCGAGGAAAAACGGTCGCTAGCTCAGTTCCATCGTCTTCGCGTCCGACAAGAACCCCGATTCACTCGCCCGGAAGTTATCCGACTGGCTGGTCGTTCAGCACGCACGTAGTACAGCTCGCTCGCTCGCGCTGCGATGAATCGATATGCCCCAGTATTTGACCAAAGTCTAAAGCAGTGGTAGGAGGGGGCACGCACGTCAGCATCAGCACATGTCGACAAAAAACCTTTTGATGGCTTATCATCAAAGTGATAGCAGCATTGATTATGCAATTTTATTCAGGAATCAACAATGCCGAACGAAAATATAAAAATTACAAACTTTCGCGAAGGTGTGTACGTTAACGCTGCCTTGCATTAATTTTGAACTTTCACAGACCGTCAAGTCTTAATATACAATGGCTCAAATGGACCACACCACAAAACAGAACTGAGGGAACACCCACACGTACAGTCCCACGCCCTTGTTCATTACAAAGTGGGCTGAAAACCAGAGATGCCTCTTTTAAATATGCATCCAACTGTATGCTTCTCTCTTGAATGCCTCCCGCCTTATTATATCACAACATTTAATTACCTTTGCTTCACACAAACAAAATCAATCTACCTCTTTCTAGTTTGAAAATAAATAAGTCTATATATTAGCCTTGGAAGTCAAGAGGCACATAAAGCTTGAAAGTTGTGCGCATATATTTGCTCATATCCACAGAATTTTCCTGCAGATGCGCATACAGCACCAGGAACAGCAGCCCATGAGATATGCCTCACACAGGCGTAGAGAGACTGATATGATAAAGGATGGTGGACTTCAATTGTACATGCTTGAAAATGCGACAACAATTTCCTCTGAGGATTTCCTAGTCTCCATCTGTAAAATAAGAAGAGTTATCTACATCTCTACCGTGGTCTTTTTTGATCTTCTTCGTCATCAATTGGGGGAGGAGGTAGGATGTTATTCTATATCTTTGCACCCGCAAAGATCTCTGGGCGATGCCCAATGGCCTCGTGATCCGACCATAGAGCGCAGGACATTCACCCTTTAGGAAAACCACGAGCTCGTGTGTGAGGTGCCAGGAAATAACAGACAAGAATGCAAGTTGAGTTATGGTGATCAGCAATCCCGTTGTAAAGCTCTCTGTACCAGTCCCATTGAGATGAGTTTCCGCAATATATCCACTAAGGCATACTGCTTGAGAGAGTTGACTTAAGGGGGTCAGCTTGTTCACACGCGGATTTCCAAAAGGCTGCAAGAAGGCATATAACGTGCTGGCGAGAAGAGTGACCAACAGCGCATAAATCGTGTCATACTGTCTGAGCACCATCCGAACGAGAACAACGACGCTGGTCTGCATCAGCCTGATAAGGATGGTAAAACCGAGGAAGTAAAAATATTCTTCCTTAAAAGGCATGATGTATGGGGCGGCGTACACGAAGACCTCTTCTTTTTCGTACAGCTTGCTCTGTAGCTGGTCCAGTCCATCACCCTTCGCGCTATCCTTAAACACGGGCTCAACCTCAATTAGAGCTCCTGTTGTTGGATGTGGCACCTTATATGTTCTTCTGTCATCAGAGACATGGATCTGGGAGGCTTCAATGAAGAGAGGGACTTTCTTGCCACCTTCTTGGAGGAGTGTCACCTTCTTCTGTGCATGGAAATATCGTACACTCACAATCAGACCTACTGGGAGGCCCAAGGAAAAGGTAAAGATGACGGCAATTGAGATGCTCATGAAGACGAACCATTCTGGTGTAAAGCATTCTGCTGAGCGGTCTGCATGCAGCCAGTACTGCACCGTCTCCTTCTCGAAGTGGATACCATCACACTGGAACACTTGGAAGCAGGCGGTACTAACCATCGGGTGAACATAGATCAGAAAGAATATGGCAAATGTACTGTATGCAGCAAAGTAATCAACATGTTCATCTGGTTCAGCCCCATCCACAGCTGGATTGTCCGCTTCACTGCCTGGCTCCTGTGCCGTTGTAGCCATCTCCATCGTGTCCATCTCGCTGCTCTTTCCCTCCGCTGGGCTTTCCATCACCGCCGTGCTCGTTTCACTGCTCTGCTCCTGGGCTGCATTTACTACCATCACGGCTGCTGCCGTGTCCACCTCGCCACCATTCAGCCCCTCTGCCCGAGCCTCAACCGCCGCCATGTGCAACCCATTGCGTTGGTCCTGGTCCTCTGCCGCCGGAGCTGCTGCCGCCATATCCTTCTTATCTTCCTCCTTTGTCTTTGACACCGCTGCCATGCCCACCTCAACGTTCTGCTCCTCTACCATCCCCGTTGATACTGCTGACGTGCCGCCCGCATCGTTCTGCTCCTCCGCCACCTGATCTGCCATCATCATGCCTACCTCCTCGTCCCGTTTCTCTGCCTTATGGGCTGCTGCCATGATCACGCCACCATTCCGCTCATCTGACGCGATCGTGACGGCTGTTGCCATGCGCACCTCACTGCTCTGCACGCGTCCTTCCCTTGCTTCCACCGCCGCCGCGTCCATCTCACCACTCGGTTCCTCTATTGCCGGCGTCACCAGCGCGGAGTCCTTCTTGCACCTTTGCTGCTCTGCTGCCGTTGCCACCATCGCCCCTTCCATCTTGGGCGCCTCCTCTGAGGCAAGGGGATTTTCTACAGACACCCCTTCCATCTTGGGCGCCTCCTCTGCAGCAAGGGGATTTTCTACAGACGCCCCTTCCATCTTGGGCGCCTCCTCTGCGGCAAGGGGATTTATTACAAAGCTGTACGTAGAGACCATGGCCCCTGCTCCCTGCAACTTGGCACCAGGCGGATCTTCCTGAGGCCTATCCAGCGCTGGTGACAAAGTCCCCTCTGTATTTCTCTGGCATGCCGGCTGTCTTCTGCGGCTCATCAGGACCAGCTTAACAACGACCGGGAGGAGGATCACATATGGCATCGCGGCAATGATTAAGAAGTTGAAGTAGAAGAGTCCAACCCCCACAGAGTCGTCGAAAGATCGGCCAGAGACGGTGCCGGCCACCAAGCACTGCAGCCCCAGCCACCGCACGAGGGACACGTTGAAAGCACCGAAGACCACGGCAAAGTTGTAGTAGAACTTAGGGAAGACCTCTATCGGGAAGATGAGTATGTGTTGACTCATCACCTGCGCGGCAAATAGGGTATGTGAGCTGGTATGGGGTTACCGTGAAAGGCACTCTACGCATGGTGCGCACCGACCTCCGACATCTCAGGCACGCCGCGCGGTCCACAACGCCTGGGAAAGCGAAGCGCAGACCAAATCGAAGCCCAAGGGGGTTTGGCCAGGCTGGCAGGGCAAAACTGCTTGCGCCTTTCAGTCGAGGCCGATTTTGCCATCATGATCCATCGCCTGATTGGCTCTCCCGAGGCGGAAGCGCAGCGAGCAGCAACGCCAAATCTACCACAGGAGGGCGGGCGGGACGACCTGCATGTGGTTGAGCAGGGTGCTGAGCAGCCCACTGGCTCTGGTTCTTTTGCGCAGCTTGAGATGGTGCTGAAGAATCTGGGACTTTCGCTTGGATGAAAAGATGGTATCCTTCCCAACTTCCCGGCCGGCCTCTGTGTTCGGGTACGCTACATAGAACGCCGCACCTATGCACAGCGTCAACGCGAATGCTGCTGCTGCCAACAACAGGCCGTGGAGTGTTGATTCTGGGCAACGGGTGCAGCTGCCATTGGCGGCGGCATACTGATATCCAGGCTGACACACGCTGCAGAGCACCGTGTCACTTCGGTACCCTTCGGCGCACATCAACGCCTGCGCGATGGTTGGCTCTCCCCCGGTATTGGACCGATCCTCGCCCGAGTCGCACGCGCCGCTGAAATCGCAGAGGTACACCCGATCGAACATGCAGGCCACACTGTCCGCCCCAGCGTCCACGCACTTGCGCGTGGACTCCGCCGCCAGCCAATACCCATCCTCCACAGTGTACTCTGCCCCCCCATGGCAGGCGACGCCATCCACAGCGCTGCAGTCTGTGCTGATGCATGGCTCAGTCGAGTTGTCGAACTTCAGGAGCCCGGTTGCACACCGCTCGCACACCTGGCCCTGCTCGATGTACTGCGTGCCCGCCTCGCATGGAGCCAGCGCCACCGTCACGGATGCATCCCCCCAGTCAGCTGTCTGAGGCTGCAGGCTCAAGTTAAAGGTCCCCCCCGGTGGGCCGACCATGGAGAGGGCCTCAAATTCGGCACCATCAGGGTATTTGTAGGCACCGATGGTGTTTCCCTTCAGGCTGGAGGTATTGGCCACAGCCACAGCCACAACGGTGGGCTCCTGAGTCGTATTGCCTGCTACTTTCAGGCTCAGTCCGGTAATGTTCCCGTAGAAATCGACGGCGACATAAGACAATGGCGGGTTGATTGCGACGGTGCTCTCGGCCCAGAGGGTACCTCCTACCTCCAACCCGCTTTGCATCACGGCATACCTCACTGCGGTGGAGCTCAAGAGAGCGTCCGCAGTCGACGTGCGCGTGCAGTTAACGCATTCGGGGATGGCCGCAGTTACGGCGTACTCCCACATCACATTTGGGCCGACAAAGGCGCGGTTCTGATCAAAGTGTAGATTGCTCAGCCACACCGTGGAGACCTGCCCAAGGGTGTGGAGGAAGATGCCAGCGCCAAGGTGTGCCTCATTGCCTGCCAATTGGCAGTCGTCCAATAGCAGCGCGGTGATTTCAGCGGCTGCGGCAACAGCACCGCCCATGCCCGACTCCGCAAACGCTTCCTGATACGCCACATTTCCGGACAACTCTGAGCTTGTGACATAAGCATGGGCGCTCTGGTCGACCCACAGGCCGCCCCCTTCAACGGCGCTGTTGTGGGCCACCGTCGCGTTCTCCATCTCCAGCTTACTACCAGGGAGCAGTGCTATGCCACCTCCATTCTGATTGGCCGCGTTAGAGGTGATGCGCGACTGCCACATAACGTGGACCGTGCTGTTGTCGGCACTAATTCCTCCACCCTCCAAGGTGGCCAAATTCCCTTCGAAACGGCCGTGGGATATCTGGAGGTGACTGCCGGCAACCATGCACACGGCGCCGCCTGAGAGCGCCAGGTTACTGGCCGCGGTGACATTGGTCATGTGCGTCGTGGAGCTGCCAATGCGCAGCGCCCCACCACTCTGCAGGGAGGGGTTTCAAGGGAGGCCCCCGCAGCCCGCCACCCGCTCAGTGTCACTCACACCGCTTGTAACCCTACCATCGGAATTCAGGAGGCAACCCCTTCGCACGCCGCACCGTGGCACCGTGGCGTGGCGGGCCTGGTCCCGGGCTCACGCACTGAATGGCTGCGGAGAAGCCGGGGCTCGTCATGCATGCATGCGATGACTACACTTGATTAGGACTAGCTAGTGTCTACTCATGACTTGATGAGTCATAAAAATGCCTCATCATGCATCTAAGCATATCCACCAGTCTATTCATGACGAGCCCTGGCAAGAAGCACCATATATCCGGAGACAAGGAACTTCCGCCGTTCCGCGCTCATTCCTGCTGGGCGCGCAGCAGTCTGTGAGACCGAAGACGGGGCTTGAGCTGAGCTGCGCGTGCTGCGCAGCCGTCTTCATCCACATGCGCTCCTGCAACGGGAAGCTCTCATGATGATGCATGTCGCTGTTCGCCGCCCTCTGGGAAATGGGAGCGTAGCAGCGATCCGGGAGGGGCGCACCCGTTCAGCTTCGTTATCTGTCATGGCGCAGTCGCTGATGTTGATCTGAACCTGGGTGGCCGCGTAGGCCACACCGCCATCGAACTGCATTCGCTCCAGACGGTGCCAGCTCCCGGAAGTCAGTCAACCACCTGCGCGCAAAACTGTGGCGGACACTGCACTCGCGCACTACGTGTCAGTGGGCCACATTGACACGCTGATACGGGTATAGGGGTCCCGAGCTCACTCCGAAGGACCTGAACCCCCACAGTGATCGAATCAGGGCGACGCGGCGGGCAGCTAGTAGAGCCGGAGCTCTGCTGATCAAGACATCACCCCACTGCAGCAATATCCACCCAACTGACAATCAGGGCGATGCGGCGGGCAGCTAGTAGAGCCGGAGCTCTGCTGGCCAAGACGTCACCCCACTGCAGCAATGTCCACCCAACTGACAATCAGGGCGATGCGGCGGGCAGCTAGTAGAGCCGGAGCTCTGCTGATCAAGACGTCACCCCACTGCAGCAATATCCACCCAACTGACAATCAGGGCGATGCGGGGCGGGCAGCTAGTAGAGCCGGAGCTCTGCTGATCAAGACGTCACCCCACTGCAGCAATATCCACCCAACTGACAATCAGGGCGATGCGGCGGGCAGCTAGTAGAGCCGGAGCTCTGCTGATCAAGACGTCACCCCACTGCAGCAATATCCACCCAACTGACAATCAGGCGTTGCCAGGCCGCTGATGCCCGCTGGGAGTCCGCCCCTTTGGCAAGTCTGCGGCGAAGAATCTGCGACCTGCCAATTTGCGCCTCAGCACAAGACCGAATCCCGCCAGCATGACTTTGCCAGCGTGGGGCTAAGCAACGAGAGCGTCCGGACGCCCTTCACACGTGGCGCGATTGGTGCACCGAACGAGCCACTGGGCAGGGAGGCACGCCCTTCACACGTGGGGAGAAGTTGTTGCGCCGAACGAGCCACTGGGCAGCGAGGCACGGATGAAGCTCACCGTAGCACGGTTCTGCCGCAAACCGCTTCCTCTGATTTCAACATAGCTCGAAAACGAGGCGCGGAGTACACCCCCCGACTGTGCCCCCACAGTTTATTAGATGCACACCAGATAGCATCACCCCCCCTCCCACACCCTTACCGTGAGTGGCTTGGCGATGGCCATGACAGCTGTAAAGTGTGCTTCAGAAATGCACGCAGGGCCACCCTCGGGATACGTCGCCGTGCCGCATCTGCAACCACCCTGTCATGTTAGGCTGGGAATTGAGGAGGGGGGGGGGAGGGGATCATATTCTGCTGAGTCGAATCGTGCATCGTTCACCAGCAGTGGATCCACGGCGCCCGGCCGTGCGGAGACTTCAGGCGAGCCAAGCACACCTCAGCACTGTTGCGCACGATTGTGCTCTCCGTGATGATGACGTGGCTATCTAAGGAGCAGAATAGGACACCACCGGCCTGCCACACATGGCCGCATCCCGCTTTACTCAACACCTTCCAACCATGCCGGTGCAGCCCTCAGCCAGGCCGCCACAATCCTCGGCTCAGGCTCACCCTGGAATCTGGTGGGGTTCTGTTGCGTTGGAAGACGATTCGCATGCAGCCGGCAGAATGCCTCACCTGGCCGGCATTGTTCTCCGCCGCAACGACCACCTCTAGGTTGACTCTACTGTTCGAGTTGGCGTTCACCACACCGCCATTCTGAGACCCCCGTAACGGCGACACCCCTCCACCCCCCTGCCGCATCACCTTTCAATGGCCACGACGTCCAGGCTTTGGGGTTCGCCCAGATGCACCCTCGATGCGCCCGCCTCCCGCCACGGCGAGGAAGGCCTCGGAGGGAATCTGGAAGCCGCAGTCAGTCAACGAGACACGGCAGACATCGTCCCTGTCCTTCAAACGCCTGCCTACTTCTTGTATCATATCATTGAACAGGTTGCGGAGGGGCCGCATGTCGCACCCCCTGAGCGCTGTTTTGCTCTATCAGCCCCCCCCTGATGGTGAGGTTGGCTGCTGACGTGGCGTCCACCACTCCGCCGTTCTGTACCCCCCACCGCCTTTGCACTGAGATTCCAGAAACGGAGAGCGGGCTGCCGTGAAGCTCGCGGAGCTTATGTATTGGATGATCGTCACTATAGCGTGGTACCGGGACCCCCTTTTAATTCAAGCCCAAAAGGCACTGCTCTCCGCATTAGGCCCATCTCTTGCATTGCACGTCAACTGCGTGTTATTGCTATAGCTTATACAAACTACTCCGACAGTAGTCCCTAGACACAAAGTAGGCCTCCTTGTTCTTGCATCAGATCGATGGGTGAGATAGTAGGTAGGTAGCGTTGTGTGCGCGGTCAACAACCATGGCTCCCCTCAGCTCCTCCGCCGCACACGGGAGAGGGTGCCCGAAATACACTAAGGCTCACCATCGACATTCAGACAAGCTCACAATCTTCACTCACCAATCACAAAAGCGCATTTAGCATACTTCACAATCTCCATTCTAAAATTAGAGCGCAGGCGGTGGCTCAGCAGCATGGCGTGCATCGCTTGCAAAAGTGGTGCGTAGGACATCGAGTCGCGCGCCTGGCAAACGCAGCGACTGCAGGCTGAAACCTGGAGGGGCGTGAAATCTGTCAGCCATGTATGGAATGTCGGCCAATCAGGTATGAACAGCAGTCACATACGACGTGCTCGTGACGAGGGAAAAGGGCCAAATCTTGGGGGGGTCACCAGTTGTGCACTGTTCAGCGTCATGTTGCACTCGACGATGCGCATGCTGCTATCGCTTCCCAGAAACACCACGCCACCCTGGGCATGCCACCCTCGAGCAGTGGATGAAGCAGTGGGGCGCAGGTTGCGTGCAAATTCCTACCCGTAGACGAGCGCCCGGAAAAGATGCATCCACAGCAGATAGTGAATGGCAAACGTTTCTTTCTCGAGACTCAGGTGGGGTCTATACACGCTTTGAGTATGTATTCGAGTTAAAACATGGTACTGCCGCAGCGGTGAAGGGACTGAGTTCTCGTTTAAGAAGTAAGCTCTGAAAACTGTGTCATGCTGGGCGTCGGATTTCAACTACGCAGATTCTACTGCCGAGCACTTCAGGAATAAAAAGAGAGATTTTTTTTTGCGATTGACCCTTCACGTTTTGTCGCACTCCAACAAAAACTAAGAACCGTCCACGAAACAGAAATGCAGCTTTCATCGTACTGTTCAAATTGGAGTGCAACAGAATTTTTGTGGTTTCAGACTTTCACAATCCGTGACTCCTGCTGCAGTAGAGCCGAATGACACATGTAGCTCCGTGACACAAACAGGATGTACAAGTAGCCACGAAGCGACACGCCTGTTCAGCTCTCTTCCTTTTGCTCTTGCAAACAGGAACTTCACGGGTACCTACGGTACTCTGTGAGGCACACTGCAAATCCGATTTTGTAAGATTTTTCTTCACCTGTTTCACCTGTAAACAGTAGAGTAGGTAGTGACTAGACCACTAGGTTGTACGACGGCGATCGAACGACGACAGGAGATCTGACAGCGAAGTCGCGGGGACGGCGTTACGACTTCAAACGACGGCTTCACATCGGCTACGGCAGCACGATTGACTTCACTGTTACTCCTTTGAGGGAGAGGAATGGCTGGAACTGCGAAGGGCAAGTCTACAGAGGATTTCCCTCCCCTCCCGGGGAAGCCAGACATCGGGCAGGCTTCCCCTTCCCCGGCGGCACAGTCCACTCAGGACGTGCTGATGCAACAAATTCTGATCATGCAAAAGCAGCAAGGGGAGCTGCTTGAGATGCAGAGGCAGCAGGCAGAGGAGCATCGCCTGCTGCGTGACGAGCTTCAACGACAAGCACAAATCAACGTGGAGTTGGAGGCGAAGGTGGCAGCGAAGCCTGGGACTTCTGACCCGGACACCGTAGCCAAGACCGCCGAGCAACTTCTGGAGAGAAGGAGGAAGCTGGCGTACGTGCCAGCAGCCTCAATCAACCCGTTCCCGCCGCGGCCGGCTACGCTGACATCGAGAATGCCGCAGTTGTACGACCTGCACGGTAACAAGACGTACGATGCTCTCTCCAAGAAGTCCAACTCTTCAATGAAGTACGAGTGCCTGGTTCTGGCTCCAGCACTGTCTTATTTGCACGACGTGGTGAACGTATGCAACGAGACGTTGGACGCGAACGAGGACTGCGATTTGTCGAACAGCGAGTGGCAGAGACGTTTCCACGCAGTTACCAACTCGGTGCACGGCGTGTATGCGTTACTGTGCAACAGGTGGACGATGCTGGAACTGCGCGGGCAGCTGGAGCAGGAGCCTGGTTCTTCACAGCGGGGAGGATCGGACGCTCTACGTGCAAAGCTGCAGTTCGTGGAGGACAGAGTCTACCAGGCAGCAGACGGCGTGGTGGCAGATGAGGTGTTGCAGCAGTGGCTGAACGACTTCGACAAGAACCGCGGCAAGGCAATGCTGAGCCTTACGTCGAAAAATGCAGCGAACGCGGAAACGCGGGTGGTGAATCCACGAGACCGAGACCAGCGCTGGAAGGAACGTAAGAAGTACGAGGAGAAGGACGGTAAGAAGCCTACCGAAAAAGGCGGCAAGGGCCGGGGCGGAAAGCCCGCGGCCGATGTGTGATGTGCGTGCCGCCACCCCGTCCAGCGCAACAGCCCTCTCCGGGCGCTGGGCGGGGGAAACTCACCGTGCAACAGCAGGTGAGACAGCGGAGGGGAGCATGGTGATGCAATGGATTACTCACGGGGTGAAGTTGAGGTGGAAGCGCGGGCCTCCGCCTCCGTTCGACCACGGGGTGTCACTGAGGGATGCTACGCGGCAGCAGCAGGTGTGGCTGGACGCGGAGAAGGAAAGGCTGCTACAGAACGGTACCTGGACGAGAGCGACGAGAAGATCTCATGTTTCTCGCGCTTTTTTAGTGCCGAGACCGGGTACGAACAAGTGGAGACTGGTGGTGGACTTCCGATGGCTGAACCAGTGGTGTGTGAAAAATCGCGTGAAGATGGAGACGCTGAAGAAACTAAGGAGACTGGCGAAACCGGGCGACTGGTGCTTCAACTTCGACCTCCAGGACGGTTTTCATGCGCTGGGGATCCACCCGGACTTTCAACGATTCATGCAGTTCGACCTGCAAGGGGACCTGCTTCAATGTTCAGCGATGCCGTTCGGATGGAGCGACGCTCCGAGGGTGTTCTGCAAGTTCGTACGCGTGATGGTGGAAGCTCTACGCTCTCCACAGGCAGCGGAAGATCGCAGAGAAATCAAGAGGCTGCGGGACGGTTCCGCAGTACGACAGCGATGGTCAGTCCGTCGCAGGACCGGTGGTGCTGGCGAGAACGCGAACCGTCACAGCGGAATGCGAGTACTCCGTACATGGACGATTTTCTGGTGCTGGTCGACTCTCAGAGAGAAGGCTTTCTGCGTCGAGAAAAAGTTCAACTGGTGCTTCATCGACTTGGCCTACGGCGGAACGAGAAGAAGGGCCAATGGGAGCCTACGCAGGTGGTGGAGCACCTCGGGCTGGAGGTGGACCTGAAGTTGGGACAATTCCGTGTAACAGAACGACGGGTACACAAGATCCACACCAAGGCGAAGGAGATCCTGTGCGACGCAGCGAGAAATCGGAGGTGGATTCCTGCCAGGAGACTGGCTTCCTTCACGGGACTCCGCCAATCCGTGTACTTAGCAGTACCAGCGGTGCGGCTCTACCTACGGGAGCTCTACTTCGTGCTGCCAGAGAAACGCAGCTGGGGAGCAAAGGTAAAAATCTCGCGTGCAGCTCGGGGGGACTTAGAATGGTGGTCCAGGCTGCCTGTGATGAGCAGGTGGAACGGGCGCAAGATCTGGAGATCCCCGACGAGAGCGAAGGTGCACACGGACTCTTCGATGACGGCCTGGGGAGGAGTGCTGAACCTGAAGTTCCCCGCGCGAGGTTTCTGGCCAGACGAGATGCGCAACTGGCACATCACACACCTGGAGCTGGAGGCCGTGTACAAGACCGTACAGGCGTTCCTGCAGGAGCTGGAGGGCAAGGTCGTACGGCTCTACTGCGGCAACCAGGCGGTGGTGGCAAAGCTTTCGCCCTTCACCTCCAGAAACCCGGACCTGATGAGGAGGATGAGGAGACTCTGGCTGCTACTGGATCTACACGACATCGAGTTGCAGGCTCGTTACATCCGCAGCGAGGCCAACGTGTGGGCCGACAACCTTTCTCGTTGCGAGGATTTGGACGACTGGCGGCTCAATCGAGACTGGTTCGTGTGGGCCAATAAGCAGTGGGGCCCCTACACAGTCGACCGGTTCGCTTCCGAGATCTCCGCGCAGCTTCCTCGGTACTACGTTGCGTGGAAGGACCCGAAATGCGAAGGTGTGGACTCTCTGACGTACGACTGGCGGGGGGAAAACAATTGGGTGAACCCCCCGTGGGCGCTGCTGGACGAGGTGGCGCACAAGCTGCGGGAGGAGGGGGCCGCTGCTACGGTGGTGGCTCTGTACTGGCCGGGACAGTCCTGGTTCAGGGAGCTGGAGGCCCTGGCCACCGAGGTGGTGATCATGCCGCGGCGCAGGGACCTGTTCACTCCGAGCAGGCTGGGAGGGTCCGAGCTGCTCGGGCCCTCAAAGTGGGACGCTGTGATGTTCTTCATCGAGGCGCGCCCGTGAGTTACTACGCTGCTGAAGTACGAAGAAGCTCTGCTACGAGTACGACAGCGAGCAAGGTGACCGTGGGCTCGAAAATCGAGGTGTTCAAGAAGGACGATGACTGCTTCTACCCGGGTGTGGTGAAGGAGTTCGACAAGGACGGGAAGGCGCACGTGCTGTACGACGACGGCGACGAGGAGACGCTGGACTTGTCCGAGGAGAACTTCAAAATCATCAACAGGATGTCAGAGCTGACGGACGAGGCAAGGGACGCGGACGGCGAGAACATCGAGCGGTTCAGCGGAGGCGACTACGAAGAGTACAAGCGCGGTGGTGCTGTACAAAACTTCCTCACGCGCTCACTCTGTGAGCGGTGGAGGGGTGAGTTGGGACCTTCCCGGCTCACGGAACTGGCAGTGACGATGCAGAGAAAAGCACTGCTGGACACGACGATGAGCAACTACGGACCGAAGGCGCGACGCTTCATTTTATTTTGTGAGCAGCACCAACGGCCGTGGCTGCCAGCATCGGAGGCGACGGTGTTGCTGTACATCGCCTCCCTGTTGAAGGACGGAGGCATCAAGTCGGCCTCCTTGTAGCCGTACCTGTCTGCCATCAACAACTACCACGAGGACCTACGTCTTCCTGGACCGGCAAAGGGGCGTTCTGTGACCCGAGCTGTGAAGGGGATGGCGACCATCCAGGCGGAGCTGGCGGTGCAGGAGGAGAACATCGAGACCCAGCGGACGTGGCTGCCAGCGGCACACGTACGATGTGTGCACGAAGCAGCGCTGAGTTTGACTCCGAGATCGCCTGAGGAGCTGCGGCTACTGCGAGCCTTCGCCTACGTGGTTGGTGCCTTCGTGACCTTCGGCAGACCGGACACGGGGACTTCGTTGTCACGGCAGCACGTTCATTGTGGCGACAGTGAGTTCTCAGTGGTGCTGCTAAAAGAGAAAGGACGGCGGCATCACCTGGTGAAGAGACGCCTGGTGCATCCCCTGGAAGGGGGTGGCTCTGTTGAAGGAGCTGATCGAGCACTGGGAGTTCCACCGTGACACGGCTTGGAACAGTTCTGAGAAGACTCAACCTGACGCCTACTGGCTGCTACCCGAGGACCCGAAGAGCTTCAAGGCTTCAGTGGCAAATGACTGGATTGGTCTGGCTCTCAGCGAGCTGGACTGCAGACCTCCGGAAGGAGGTCACTTTTCTGCACACAGCACCCGGAAGGGTGCCACGACGTGTGCTCGAGCTGTGGGTGTTGCAATGGAGAAAGTGTGCTTCTTTGGAGGCTGGTCACAGTTCTCTTCGGCAGTGCAGCACTACATCGACCCGACAGCTCTGAGGGACACAGACATGGACTACTACTTCGCTTGGTTAACATGATCACAGTGACAGAGATCAGATTTCTTTTGTGTGCCTCACAGTTTCATCTTTGGTTTCATGGCAAATGAGGATTCGAGCAAAAGAGAAATGTTCAAATTGGAGTGCAACAGAATTTTTGTGGTTTCAGACTTTCACAATCCGTGACTCCTGCTGCAGTAGAGCCGAATGACACATGTAGCTCCGTGACACAAACAGGATGTACAAGTAGCCACGAAGCGACACGCCTGTTCAGCTCTGTTCCTTTTGCTCTTCCCACCGCTCCCGACCCAGAGGACTCTTTCCTTTTGGTGACGTGCACAGACAGTCTGGACATCTCATCAAAACTAGAATTTAGAAAGCATTCAAAAAGCACTTTATGCATTTTAAACACTTTACAAAATCATTTCAATGAAATGTATTGCAGTGCCTGCCTTTGGCAAATGAGGATTCGAGCAAAAGAGAAACAACACAAATAATCTGAACACATCTGAAACTGACACGCCGGGTAAGGCAACTATACGTCTGGAACTGACGCGCCAGGTAAGGTAACTATACGTCTCAAGCTGACGCGCCAGGTAAGGTAAATATACGTCTAAAACTGACGCCCAGTAAGGTAACTACGTCTCAAGCTGGCCATGTCAGGTAAGAAGCAAATATACGTCTAAAACTGACGCGCCCGGTAGAGCAACTATACGTCTCAAACCGAGCGCCCGGTAAGGTAACTATGCGTCTCTCCAGCTGACGCGCCAGGTAAAGGCAACGCTACCACGTCTCAAACAGCCGCGCGGTAAGGCAACTATGCGTCTCAAACCCGGCCGGCGCCGGGTAAGGAGAATATACGTCTGAAACGACGCGCCCGATAAGGCAGCTATACGTCTCAAACCGTAGCGCCGGTAAGGCAACTATCGTCTCAAACCGGCCCAGCGCGGGTAAGGTAACTATAAATACGAAACTGGCGCCAGGAAAGCCTTCTCGTCTCAGACTGTGCTCCAGGCCAAGGCAACTATATGTCGAAACTGACACGCCAGGTAAGGCAACTATACGTCTCAAACTGGCTCCAGGTAAGGCAACTATACGTCTCAAACTGGCCCAGCCAGGAAGGGGCAGCTATACGTCTCAGACTGATGCTCCAGGTAAGGCAACTATATGTCAAACTGACGCGCCGGAGTGCAAGGCCACTTCTCACGTCTCAAACGACGAGCCGGGTAAGGCAACTATACGTCTCAAGCTGACACGCCAGGTAAAGGCAACTATACGTCTCAAACTGGCTCCAGGTAAAGTTGTTCATACGTCTCAAACTGACACTCCAGGTAAGACAGCAGCTCTCGTCTCAAGCTGACCTCCCAGGTAAGGCAACTATGCTTCTCAAACCGACGAGCCAGGAAGGCAACTATACGTCTCAAACTGACGAGCCAGGAAAGGCAACTATACGTCTCAGACTGATGCTCCAGGTAAGGCAACTATATGTCCGAAGCTGACGCGCCGGGTAAGGTAACTATACGTCTCAAACTGACGAGCCGGGTAAGGTAACTATACGTCTCAAGCTGACGCGCCAGGTAAGGCAAATATACGTCTCAAACTGACGCGCCAGGTGAGCCTCACGAGGAGTCTGGAGATCCTGGACTTCGGGTCACAATCTCCAGTCTCCGGAAAGGTGTTTCAAAGGTTTTGGGGGTAAAAGCTTCCTCCCTTTCTGCAGGAAGAATATAGCCAATCAGATTTCGATGACCCAAGTCATCATGAAGTCGCACCCAAGCCTCAAAACTTGGAACAGACTCGCTCTCTTACTGTTCACAAAGCCAAACCTATGCGCCGTATCCGAGCAGGTGCCGTCAGAGCGTCCCGATACTCAACGCTATATAGGAAGGCATTTCCGACGCATGCAGCATGTGCAAACACAGTCCCCCGCCGCGCCGAGCTCGTCTGTTCCGTACGCCCTTACCCCAGAGCCTCCCGTATTGGGAGATGGCTCGATGCAAGATGCTGCGGTTGCGGGAGGGGAAGGAGCTCACCTGCAGTGCGCTATTCAGTGTCATGGCGCTGTGGACGATGTAGCTGAAACCGTCAAAACCATACAGCCTAGAGGGGCTATATATCACTCCGCCACTCTGCAGAGGCCTCCCCCCCATATCCGCCAGCAGCCTACTGAGAGCCACGCGCCCAAGTCCTATGTGCCCGATGGATACATTTCATTAGGGTCCGATCCGTGAATCATTTATGGCTATTCTCTCTCAACTCTTCACCGACGACCGGCAACATCAAGGCCAAAGGGAGCGGTGAGATTGAATATAAACGCACCACTTGAGCACGATTGCGAAACATGACGCTTGCGGTGATGAACACGCCGCTATCTCTATCGACAGCGGCCACACCGCCATTCGCCTGCAGGAACACGGTCGCGTACCATCACCCAAAGCATCATCTGCATCTTGCCTACCGCTTACCACACCCATTGCAGGCGGCATATGCGAACTTGGTACGGGAGACACACAAAGGGCATCGCTGGAGGGCGCACATCAGCACTGTTGTCCGCCATCTGACTCTCCGTAATGTACAAGACGAGATTCTTGGCATCGCTGTAGACCACACCGCCTTCCTGCTTTGGACCAATGAGACAACATTTCCCCAATGCATCCAATCATTGGCAGGATGCCTTCCCGGCAGTTGCAGCTTCCCAGCACGTTCACCGCGCAGGTTCCATGGGGACACTCCGCACTAGTGGACAGCGCGAGGTGCCTGCTGGACCTCAGGACACCATCGGCTCATTACCATCATTTGTCTCCCTTACACTCCACGAGCCTGGCTGGCACCGCATCTCTTGGCCGCTCCCTCTACAAGCCCCACGCGGGATGGAGCAAAACCTCGGGCGCACGGGACCCAGTGGCGCAGGTGGCGCGTTAGCTTGCACGATGCTCGCTCCGCACAGTCACTGCCTGGGCAGCTGTGGCGCCACGTGGACGAGGGAGGTTGGAGCACTGCTGAGCTGTGAAACGAGCGAGCCAAGAGCAAGGGGCCCAACTCTATATGGATCAACTTGACAGGCTTAGTGACCGCACTGCTACCGGGCTTCTGTAGACTTACCCCGTGGGCTGTATTATTCTCCATGTTGCTATCATTGATACTGATTCTGGCAGCCATTTGGCTTACTCTCACAACACCGCCATCTGTACCTGTAGTGATCTCGGATGATCTCAGCAGATCCTGCGCAGCATTTTCCACGTGGCGCTTTATCAGTGTCGAGTCCAGGGATTGCTGGGACTGCCGCAGATGGCGAGATTCTGTCTAGCGCCGATTTCTGCAGGGACAGGCCGATGCTTACTGGGGATAAGGCTCGGGAGCACGGCTTAGCTGAATGCTGGGATATTACTGTGCTCACATGTTCATGAGAGCCATGGAGCGCCGTTGATTCACCCCGAGCCACTACAATCACATCGGGCTGTGCAATACCTTGGCCAGGTTGTTTTTCAGATTGCTTCCGCTGACTGAGATCTCGGGAGAGCCCCTGGTACAGTCCACGCTGTTGCATCCACAGTATAGCACACCGCCCTGTGCGACAGCAATCACAACACAGCAGCACGCCCCGCATTCCCCGTCAGTCGCCATTCACCCCGCACTACAAACACCCCCTTACAGGCCTCTGGCGTGATTGCCATCTTGCCACCACGTGCAGCGGCACAGCACAGGCCAGCACTTCCTGCAGTATATGCAAGGCCTGCACATGCGGCTCCCCACACGCCATTCGAGACAAAGCGTTTCATTCCGTTTGTGGTTTCCCTCTCCAGCACCATTCTGTCTCCACTTTCGCAAGTCCACACTCACACGACTCCAAAGTCACAGCCATCGATTGCAGGCCGAGCTCTCCGGGCGAGCCCTAATCTCAATCTGACCAGTGATCCACTTATTTGAAAGGACCGGAGTGAGCAGATGGTGGACACGGTCTCCTCGTGAAACATATCTCACAAGATGGATGAAATTATATATGAGTGACGCCTCACCCCTTCCACTGCGGCATTTCCCTCCACGTTGCTACCACTGATGCTTATGGACGGGCCGTCGTCGTCCTCGGAGTTCTCCGCCATCACATATCGCACATGTAGCACACCGCCATACTGTGCCAAAAACCCGCATGCTCTCCCCATCGTCAACTCCAAGGATCGACTTCCCCCGTTCCTGCGTGAAATGTGTCAAGACGGAGCTGTCCACAGATTCCACCGCTTTCTTCATGCGACGTGTTTCGCACTGCGGGTGCCGCACAGTGACGGCATCCTTTGCATGGCACTCCTGCATCTCAGTCAAAACCGAATATTCTCCGCCAGACAAATTAAATCGAGAGCAGCTGAAGCCGGCATATAAATCTGGCTTGAGCAACGATCTGAATATGCAGGCGGTTCGAACCGCTCGCGTGGTGCATCACGAGGTTCATCCCGGCATGCAAGCGCTCAGCCACACTTGTTAGGGATGTCCGTGCGGCAGAAGCCCTCAACGCGTCCCTCCCCCCTGGCAAAGCTACCTCGGCAGTGTTAGCAGTCATGATGCTGTCGCGGATGATGACATCGCCCATTGTATAGATCACACCATAATATCCGTGGTTATGTGAAAAACTGCAGTCGCTGATCATGACGGCGCCTGCCTCTTCCCTAAAAGTATCTATATCCGCCTCTCCATTCATCACCACACTGGCATGCCCCTGTCCGACCAGCCCCCCACCAGCACCGTTTGGATTTACACCATCACGTGTTTGGTCGACTCCCTGCCAGACCTGGGTTGACAGTTTCACTATTTTCGCCGGCGGCCTGCCCATCTCTTGACACCGCGTACCTCTATCCATCCTCCGGCAGTACCTCACCTCGACCCATCCCTCCGCACCACGTGCCTGCACACGCTCGTTCAGCGGTCTCCAGCTAGGCGCACTCGTGCATTTGTGAGTGTGTGTAGGTTAGGTATCATGACTATGCACTACTCTTTACGTGTGTATGCAAAATTTCTGAACTACATATCGATATTCTTGATATATCGGGACATTGATAAGAGTTATTGGAATCGATCGATTACGAGAGTGAAAGAAACAGAATTGATTGATTATGGACGCGAAAAATCAAAATCAGAATCGATCGATCGATCACTTCCGAGGAAAAATCAGTAGCTCGATCGATTGAGCCCTTCCCAAGCGATACCGAACCTTGGTTATCAGCAGTAGCTTTAGGTAGATAGGGGGTAGACAGGGGGGATTGGTATTGGTATTGGTAGTGCTGCTGCTGGTGGTGGTCGTGGTAGCAGTAGTGGTAGTGGTAGTGGTAGTAGCGCTCAGCAGAGCGGAGCTGAGTCAGTTAACCACCTTTACCCATCCTTCTACACTGACAATTCTACAAGCAATGTCCACGTGTGCACAAACCTCAGCAATCTCCCCGGGTACCCATCCCCTGACCCACCCAGCTCCCCTGACCCACCACTTTAGCGATAATCACATCTCACCCAACTGTCCGCCTCCGTCCCCCCTTCAGCAATATTTGGCTCCACCCACTCTGTCCGCCTCTGACCCCACCCCTCAGCAATGCCTGCCTCTACCCGCTCTGTCCACCTCCACCCACTAAATGCCAATACCTGCCATCAATCACCCTCTGCGCCTCACCCATCCATTGCCAAAGCCCTAGACAGAATGCAGGTGTGTCTGCATCCTAACAAATCAGATCATGATATTCGCACAATAGCTCCAGTCCCGTGTGCGGCCAATCCATACCCTCAGCTGCTCCAGCACCTTATTTGCCGAGATGAGTTTCCATTTGAGTGGAACATGCCTCTCACCTGACTTTTGAAGTTGGTGAATGCCAGTTTCGAGATCGCAAGAATCCCATCGGGGCCGCGTACAGTAAACAATGGTCCAAGCTCGCCACCTTGAAGCTCACAAACACTATGTCCACAGTCCCCGATGACATTCACAATCCGGTTTATGACCAGTTTGCCGAGAGGATGTTGGAGCCTGCCATTGCAGCCCACAGGCCCGCGCAGAACACGCTCAGTTCCATGTCGTGCGCGCGGAAGCCCTGTTGGTGACCCATGGACGACTGGCAAGACACTGGCGCCCACACGAGGCACTTGTGCGCAACATCCACAAGGGGGCTAGCGGATCCCATCAATCAACACCTCAGCCGCGCTCATCAACCTGCTCCGCTGAGTTGGTTGCAACTGCATCAGGTGGTTGGCACAGCTATCCACTTGGGCAAGGCTGCACGATCAAATTGAGGTTGCGATACATGTGGGGGCACACCATTGGACCAGCGGGTAT
The DNA here is from genome assembly GCA_001247695.2 of Cymbomonas tetramitiformis. Taxonomy (NCBI): domain Eukaryota; kingdom Viridiplantae; phylum Chlorophyta; class Pyramimonadophyceae; order Pyramimonadales; family Pyramimonadaceae; genus Cymbomonas; species Cymbomonas tetramitiformis. Next base: position 30,581 of record LGRX02002338.1, read on the forward strand.
GCATGCGGGTGTGCTGCTGTTATTTGGCAACAAGTATTCAAGCATCAACATAAGCTCAAACGCGACAGGAAAACAAAAAGGATGGCTGCACGATGCACCCACGCCACGAGATCGAAGGGCTCCGCAATCAATGTGGGCCATTCATCCAGATCTTCCAGAGCTTTGTGAGGACGCGGCACCGCCTAGGCCTCATTGAGGCGCCTAAGGCTGCTGCGCTCGCGTGCGCCTGTGAGTGGGGTTTGCCTTCCTTTCGTGGCAGATCACAAACAATATGTAAAGGATCAAACCGTTTCACACACCGTTAGTGGATGACCGACGTTCAACAACCACCACTGCTGGAAGCACCGGCCGCAGGCCCCCTAAGTTTGCCCGGGGGGTTAGAGCTCGCACAGACTCCCTTGTACATCCAAGAGTCCGGGAGGTGCCCCTGCCAGGCCCGCAGGAGACGCCTGAGGGAAGGGGCACGCCCAAGCCCGCCAACTCCTGCCGTGTCCCCCCCAAGATGAGTTGCAGCCATGTACGCACGCCACCACCCGCCAACGCCTGAACATGCCCAGAAGCCGAGCCCCTGCCAAGCCATCCCCTCCTCCATCCCCGCGTGCTCCCGGGCTGCCACTTCAGCCCGGCTTTGTGCAGCCGTCCCCTCCAACACCTCTGCCACCCGGCTGCCCCAACTGTCCTTGCTTCTGCGCGAGAACCCTCCGCTCCGAGCTCGGCGACGCTGGGTCGTCCGTCTCCATTAGGATGTCATCCAGGCTGAGGGTATGGGTGGATGCCCCCTGGCTGCTGGCCGCGCTTGTACTCACCGAGCCCCCTTCACCTTGGGACCACCTGGTGCCTGGGCCCTGGGTCAAGGCCACCAAAGCCACCCCGGCTGTCCGCCCTCGCACACAAATCCCACTTAGCCACGGTCACCCTAAGTTTACCCATGGGTTCCAGCCCTGGGTCGCACTCAGCACCACCACTCTGCTCCCTGCCTGCCCCAAAGCCTGGTCTCGAGAGAGCTTGGCCACCCACCACAATCATGTACCGTGTCCCAAAGCGCTGTCCCAAGGGGCTGAGAATGGTATACCCCTTGCGCGCCCACTACCAAACTGCGCCTGCAACCCCCTATCCCCACCTCCAACTGCGCGTATCCTTGGACCAGCTCCTTTGGCTTATACTTTGATCGATTCCTTTGGCACCACGTAGCCGCAGAAGATCAGCTGCACTATGTACCCACACCGGGAATCAAAGGATTCAGAACACACTTCGAGACACTTTATCCGGATTCTCCGGAGCTCACTAGTGAAGAATGGGACCCCCTAAGCCTTACTGAGCCACCCGAGCCCCTCTGCATTTGCACCGCCGGCGCGCTGCTCCCGTGTCTCTGGAGCCGGTACATCCATACCCCCCGAGCTGCGCGAGCCATCTCTCCACCACCAAGCCTACTGTGTGTGCTTATCCTTAGACCGACTCCTTTGGCACCACGTACCTGCAGAAGACCGGCGGCACTATGTACCCACACCTGGGATCAAAGGATTCCGCATGGACACTCATCCGGATTCTCCGGAGCTCACTAGTGAAGTATGGGACCCCCTAAGCCATACTGAGCCACCCGAGCCCATCTGCATCCGCACCACCGGCGCACTGCTGCCGTGTGCCTGAAGCCGGTACTGTGGCCGTGGTTATTATGTGTGGGTTTTGACTTTTTATTGGTGGCAGTACTCCTGAAAACAGCACGCACCAGAGAAAGCTGCCGTCGTACACTGCTCGGAGGATCAAACCATTTCACCCACTGTTAGTGGATGGCCGACGTTCACCAACCACCACCGAGCGGAGCCTTTTATTTGCTGACGTGTGCTGTTCCAGTGCTCAGGCCATCCGAGGCCATCGCCGGTCAGACACCAGCAATCGAGCAGATCCTTTTGCTGACGTGTGCTGTTCCAATGCTCAGGCCGTCCGAGGCCATCGCCGGTCAGACACCAGCAATCGAGCAGATCCTTTTGCTGACGTGTGCTGTTCCAGTGCTCAGGCCGTCCGAGGCCATCGCCGGTCAGACACCAGCAATCGAGCAGATCCTTTTGCTGACGTGTGCTGTTCACATCGTGTCGGGTATGAGGTAAAATGGATGAGCACGCATGACGCCTCGTCTGGTTACGAAAAGAGAGAGCGGCCCCTGATGTGACTTTGCCCAAAAGAAAATACGTAGGTCATTGTACCTGAGATCCACCATCAGGATGATATTGCTGACATTTTCATTTCCCACAGCTAGTGGATCACAACACAGCACCGCCCCAAAGCCCACCATGTAAGCTGATCTCCTCCTCACTATTAGCCCTCCAGCCTATCTGCTATTAAAGCCAGACTGCGGCAGTTGCAAATGCAGGAGCGAGCGCTCCAGGCTACAACCTCCAGGCTACAACCGCATCATTGTACTCTATTTGCCAAGTTATAAACGATGCTTACACGCAGGGAAACGAGTGTTGCGAATACTACTCTCAGATATCTCCCGGTCTGCACGACGGCGTGCACAACACGGCTGTGGACGAATCCCTGCAATCCTCAAAGCAATTGCTCAAAGGGCAAGCGCCGTTCCAGCACATTAAACAGGTGAGACACCCACGCATAGATACGCCCACGCAAGAACATTTGACTACATCACATTCAGGCACTGTCTCCTCCTCTCCGCACAGACCAATGTGTGCTTCGTTGCATTACTGCATCGACCTCCGTGCAGGGCATGCCTGAGTTATTGGAGGCTGCATCGACC
>LGRX02002339.1:0-26565 GCA_001247695.2 Cymbomonas tetramitiformis
AGGGAATTTGTCAATTTGACAATGTCATAACGCAATGTCATGAAACAATGACACAGTGTTAAGAGGCACTAATATTTCCCGATTTTTCAAAAGAGGGGGATCTTCGATTCCATCTCCGATTTTTTCCCCAATATCAATGGGGTTTTGAATGAAGCATCCATTTACATACTGTGTCGTGTGGGACACAGCGTGACACAATAGGGAGGTTCCGATTTTTGTTCCGGATTACGGATTACGAGTTAACCGCGTCATCGTCGTTATGACGTTAATCGTAATCCGGGATGACCTTAACTCGGAATGGACCGGGCATGCGAAATCGGTTCCGAAATCTGTTTCACGAGAATTCCGAACGAGTTAAGGATGTCATCATCGAATTTCGCAGATCTGAATTCGCTGAATACGCTGGCAAATTGGACTGCCCTGAATCGGACCGCTCGATCAATAAATCTGAACAGAATCTGAACATTATTCTTAATCGACGATTATACTTGATGTTTGCACCTTAGTCCGTAACTCGTAATCCGGGACGAAAATCGTCCCGAACGACGTAAGAATTAACACTGGGATCCCGAAGTTCGGGACGTTGACGTTTTCCCAGATTACGAGTTATCGTCATCGGTGTCATGCGAAAAAAAGAATCTATGACCATAACTCGTAACCCGGGATTGCAAATCGGAACCTCCCTAATGTCACAGTGTATAGCCTGTGACGTTCTGGCTTCATTTTTTCGCACTGTTAAGGGGATTTCGACAATGACACAGTGTTAAGAGGCACTGAATTATATTTCCCGATTTTTCAAATTGAGCACATGGTCGAAGGCCTCGCCAAAAATGTGACGGTAGGTTGGTGGTGTTCCCTCCCCCTCCTCGCCACCTACCACGCGCGGAACTCATCGTGTTTATGCTACCATTGTGAATCATCACATTATGGGAGCAGCCAAACTCTCGCAAAGCTCTCAGAATGAAAGTTGATGACCTCCATGTCATAATCCTTCCCTTCTTCATACGAAATGAGCGACAGCTTTGGAATTTTGGAAATATGTTTCCAAAAAGTGAAAACTGTGACGTGGCAAGAAAATCGCATTCGGGCTCTGAACGTCATCTGACCGTAGGATGAGTCGATGACGTGAGAGCGACAAGTTAGTTATAGATCACACGTCAGATGGACAAGCTAGCTGTAGCCAATAATATTCCCTCGTGAGTCGCTACGCTCCTCACGAGGGAATATTCTTGGCTACAACTAGCTTATCCATTTGACGTGTGATCTATAACTAACTCTTGTCGCTGGCACGTCATCGACAACCAATGTTGTTTTGCCATTTGTACAATTACAAAAGTCGTATTATCTTAGCTGTGTGATGAACTGTCTGATGTGTCACTGTCACACTGCTCCACATGAGTATAAGTCCAGGTGTACTTCTACAAGTCCAGGTGTACTTGTATATGTCCAACTGTACATTATACCCCGTGGTGACATGACTGTCACGAGCAGTGATCGAGCGAGACATCAGCATCAGGCAGAACAGTCAGACAGGCAAGGCAGGGCGACATGAACATTAAAAATAAAATATTTACCATCGGGTGTAAGATCGCAACTTCCATCTCTAGATTTTAGGGTTTCCTGAGGCAAGAGCGAAGAGCGAAAGCTATGTCACTGCAGTTAGGGTTTAGCAGAGCGAACAGTCTACTACAGGCTATCTGGCTATCGTATGTGAGCGAAGCTAATGTTTTGTAATTCTACTCGCAGAAGTCGTTCCAATCTTCAGGGGACATCTCAGCCCAGCCAGTCTCCTGCATGGCTTCGCGCGCGTTGGAGTAATTGTAGACGTGGCGGTCGTTTGAAGAAATGTGAGAGATGGTGGGGCCATGGTGATAATGAACGTTGATGACAGCGTTGTTGCCAACGTTCCAATTCTGCATTTGGGGAGCGTTGGGAACCATCATGTTTTCGGGCTGAAAATTCCATTCTGGCGCGGGTGGGGGAAGCGGGGCGACGGGGAAATGGCCGGCGGGATGGGGAATGGAGTAGTGGTGAGGTGCAGGCGGAAGCGGAGGTGGAAAATGGTGAGGAATTGGTTGCGGAAGAATGAATTCAGGGGGACCCTGCTCAGGGGGACCGGCTGGCGGCTGACCGGCATGTTGACGGGGATCGAATTGCGCGCATGCGTACGGCCAGACGTTGGGGGGCAAGTCCTGACCGAAATCGGAGGCGAGCGTTGAGTCTGGACTGTGCCGGAGGATCTCGTAGGCGAGCGTTGAGCGTGGAGTCGGTCGAAGATGAACACAAGCGGAAAGGGGTCGACTAGTCGAAGGTCATCATGCGGTCGAGCACTGATCCTGCATGTAAGCAAAAAGGTAGTCATGCATACACATATCGATGCATACACACTTAACGTCAGTCGCAGAAACATTATGCACAAAGATATTCATAGCAGGCAGGGTCACAGCGGCAGGGTCACAGCAGGAGGTGCACGGGAAGATGCAAACAAGAAATGGGCTTGAAATTGCATCAGAACTCCCCTTTGGGTTAATTTCGAAGTTCGAAGCATCGATCTTAGAAATCCAGCTTTCTAGGCATTGATTGGCAGTATCTTTTTGACGATGACAGACGACCGAAAACTCGAACGATCTTGGAAATCTGTTTTTTGAGTTTCCGATTGGCTAGTATTTTATAATGTGACTCGCGATTGAAAAGACGATCGACTGCGTTGATGACAGACGATCATCGTAGACATCTTCACCGTTCGCTTCGCCGTTCGCTGACGCGACGGTAGAGATCACCGTGCGCTGACGCGCCGGTTACAAAACAGCCTGAGGTAGGATAGACTGTGATGACATGTCATGTCATGACATTGACATGACATGACATGACATGACATGACAGCGACAACGACAGCGACAGCGATGACGATGACGATGACGATGACGATGACGATGACGATGACGCTTGACGATGACGATCGATGACGATGACGATGACGGTCACGACCATCATCATCATCATCATCATCATCATCATCATCATGACAATGAATGAAATGACAGTGACCTGAACCAAATTGCAAAACCAAATTGCAAAACCAAATTGCAAAACCAAATTGCAAAAACGAAATGGGAAGCGGTGAATATATAAACCACGGTCGTAATGGGGGAAACGATGTAATACGGTCGTAATGGGGGAAACGCTGGAATATAACGTTAATCGCTGGGGGAAACGCTGGAATATAACGCTGGATATAACGCTGGATATAACGCTGAATATAACGCTGGAATATACGGGGAAACGCTGGGGGAAACGCTGGAATATAACGTTGTTCTAATCTAATGATCTACTGATCTTTGGCCCATAACCCCATATCTCTATGACGGTTTGCCCTCCAGATCTGGGTTCGCCAATGCAAAAACTGTACTGTGTCACGGACAATTCTTCCTTACAGTACGGACAATCATTTACGATCATTACACTCTGGCTTACTACAAAGCGACTGGCATCAATCAATAGTTTCTAACTTCACGGCCCTGAAGGATCGAACTTTAAAGTAATCAGAGGTGAGCAGAACTTGAATTATAGCTTTAAGGTAACAATACCGAGCTCTGTTGTTTGATATTCTGGAAATCCTTTCACAAATTCTAACTCATCTAAATATTGTGACAGCGTGTGTTGTTTGACACTTGTCTAAAAGGGAATTTGCACGAGTGAAGAGCCTGAGCAATGTCAACAACAGCTAAAATTTCGCCTATTAACAGGTCCGCGGCACATATTACTCCCAAATGTACTTGCATACAAATCATAGTTTTATGAACCTCGGTGTCTCAGAGGCACATGGTGAAGCGCCAACCGGGACGCTATCACAAGAGGGTAGGAACAATAGAAATCATTTTGCTCTTCCCTTTAAAAGCTAACTTCAACCTCCACATCCACAACCATGTTTTGAGGAACAGTGCTGCCATGATCAAAATGCCCCTCAAATTCAAGAGCAGAGGTCCCGTTTTCAGCAGCTTGCATTTTAGCATTATCAGAAGCCAAACCTGGGGCAACAGCTAATATTGTGCTTTGGGGCGTCAAGTTCCCCATATGCGATAAGACGGCAGTGAGATGCTCAGCTTTTTTCCCAGGCGGGATCGTGTCCACCTGTTTCTGAAAGAACATCAGCAAACCTCATAATGGGTCAACCTATTAAACTTTTTCACAACTCCGATGCGCCTTTCAACCGGGATGCCTTGCAGCTCAGTGAAGTGCTCTCCACTGCCCATATCGTATAGCGCTTTACGTTTTTTTGCTAAAGCTTCAACTGCAGCAGCTTTTTTCGCTTGAGCTGCAGCTAAACGCCTATGTCCTGGCTCTGTGCTCGCTGCTTCAGCTCCCTGAACTGCGCTCCACACTGGATAATACCGAGAGCTTTAGGATCAACAAACTCTAAGAACCTTTTCAAAAACAGAGTGTTGAGTTAGAACCATTCAGAAACAGAGTATTGAGTTCCACCATTCCATGCCGAGACTGCGAAGGCTACACCATCAACCTCTTCATCAACCATTGTAGTAGTGCCGCCAGTGCCGCCGGCGGTGTCCACCTTGGCAGTCTCACTCAGCAACCACTGTGGAGCAGGTCCCTCTGTCACCTTATCCAAAACATCCAAATGGATAGCACCGGCGATCGATGCGTGAGAAACACGTTTGGTGAGGGCTAGCTCCATCTCAGCGTTCACACGGGCATTCTTTGCTTCCAGAATCTACTTTGAGTACCTCCGTGAGAACCAGCTCGTGATTTAGTCGAGTCTCGATTGCTTCTGTGGGGCCGAAACCTTGTTGATCTAGCAGCTCCTGATCAGACTCACGGCTGCGTGATGCGACCCGCTTCCCTTTGTAGGCCCTTCTGAAATCTCTTAGTATCATCAGGATCGCTTTTTTTAATTCGCAAACACGAACATAATGAACTGAACAGTTTATGCGCATGCTGAATGAATAATAACTGAACATCGATGAAGATATCTTCCGCCGTTTTTTAACACGAACATGCACTGTGCACACATATATATTTGTGCACAAAATGCAATAACAAATTTTGACATGTTTCCAGAATTTGACAGGATATGCAACAAAAAAACTCCCAAATCTCATATTTTTGCTTGTGTGATATGAGCAGTCGGTGTGTACTTGGCAATTTTGAAGTTATTATAGTCGTTTAATCGAATTCTTGCCAACTTTATTTCTCTCCTTCTGGGCTTTTTGAGCGATTCTAAAATAGATGGCTGAAATTTGGGTGATCATGAACATTTTCACACGATGCTCGCCAAGAAGTTAGCAATAAAAAGTGAACAAAATATTTTGTGGGTTTCTATCGCCAATCAATCTACGGTTGTGAACTGATCACAAACAGGATCTGAACGTATTATGAATGTGTTCATCCTGACATCCTGATGATGCCATGGTCCAAAATTCTGGACTGCCTATGTCTCATCATGATGCTGATGATCACACATGTAAATAAGTTGTCAATATGTCGCGATTCACGAGTATCTGTGTGGAGAATGATGACTATGATGAATTCATCATAATCGTCAACTTGACTCTTGCCGAGACGAGTCGTGACACCATACATACAGATCGAGTGAGGCCCGTCTTCCTCCACACAATCATATGAAACATTCCATTTGGCAGTGGAGATTTTAAGATCGACAAGCCTAGTACTCGATCTGCACCCATGCCCCTGTTGAGCGAGCTCTCGCCCCAATGCCTTAGATGGCATGGGCACTGACAGTATCTATAAACTCAAATAGCCAATGAGAATTTCAGAGGTTTTAACGCGTGACTAGATAGTGAGGGTTCGTTCGTCAAGGGCTACCTTATTTTGCCTGACTGCCTTATTCTTTTGATTTGGATGATAGTATCGACGTTCACGCGAAGTCTTCAATATGATCATACATTCAGATAAAAGCAAGTGAGCGAGCGAGCCAAATGATAGCCCCTTGACGAGCGCCAGTGCCAGGCTTTGCGTATTGAAAACCTCAGATTTATCATTGTTTGTTGGAGTTCTTAGACACCACCGATAGATGCGATATGCATAACGTGTGTGCACTGTATGCATTGTCTTACTAAGTCACATTTTTTTGCATTGGTAAATGTGCAGAGAACCAGAACCAAAAAACCGCCCCGAGCTGGCGGCGCGTGAGCGGCGGTCTCCGGATGAGCTGGTGCCGCTGTCCATGTCACAGCAGCAGATGTGGGTGCTGCACGAGCTGGAGGGCGTCTCCAGGGCGTACAACGTGCCCACAGTGATGTGGGTGCGGGGCAAGCTGTGTGTGGAGGCTGTGGTGAAGGCGGTGCGCATGGTGGCGGCGCGCCACGAGGTGCTGCGGGCCACATACGTGGACACACACGACGACGGCGTGATGCAGCGCATCGTGCCGGTTGAGGACTGGGAGCTGCAGTGGGGGCTTGGGGAAGCGCAGAGCGAGGAGGGCCTGCAGGCAGTGGTCGCGGAGGAAGTTGCAAAGGGCTTCGATCTGCGCTCAGAGAGCCCGCTGCGTCTGCTGGTGGCTCAGCAAACACTGCCCATGACGACCTCATCAAACGGCGCTGCGGCTGCCGCGAGTGGAACGATCGGTGCCGGAACCAGCTGCAGCTCGCACGAGGGAAGCAGTAGTGGTGGTGATGTCAGCGGTTGTAGTAGTGGCATGTTGGACACCGCGGCGGGGCGTCTGGGAGCGGTGGTGGTGAACATGCATCACATCGTGGTGGATGGGGCGTCCTCGGCTGTGCTGTTGCGTGATCTGGCAACCTTTTACAACGCGGTGGTGAGGAGCATGCAGCAGGTGGACACCAACGGCGCATCGGCAATGGCGGCAGCAGTAGCGGCATCATCAGCGCTGCCGGAGCTGGCTGTGCAGTACACAGACTGGGGGCTGTGGCAGCGGCAGTGGCTGGAGGGTGGCGGCACGCTCCAGGCACAGCTTGCCTACTGGCAAGGGGCTCTGGAGGAGGCCCCCGTGCTGGAGCTGTGCACGGACCGGCCACGACCTGCCGTGCAGACGTTCTGTGGTGCGTCCGTGCCTGTAGTCATCTCACGAGAGCACGCTGAGGCGCTGCGCGCGCTGTGCCGCGAGTGCGGGGCCCCCCTCATGATGGGCGCCTTGACGGTGTGGGCGGTGCTGCTGTGCAAGCACAGCGGGCAGGGGGAGGTGGTGGTGGGCACACCCTGGGCAAACCGAGGCCACGAAGAGGTGCAGGAGCTGATCGGGTATTTTGTCAACACGCTGGCGCTGCGGATCGGGGTGGATGGGGACCTGGGCTTCCGGCAGCTGCTGCGGCACGCCAAGGGCGTGGTGCTGGGGGCGTACTACCATGCTGATGCCCCCTTCCACAAGGTGGTGGAGGCGCTAGGGGTCGCAGCGGATCCCAGCCGCACTCCGGTGTATCAGACCATGATGGCATGGGATGAAATGGAGCTGGCAGGGTCCTCAAGGCATAGCAAGGGTGGAGTGGTAGCGTTTGATGGGCTGCAAGAGGTGGACGACACGAGGGACAACACTGGCATGGTGGACACCAGCGCACCAGCAGCAGAGAGTGCAAAGTTTGATATTGATTGGGGTGTCAGCCCCACTCCTGAGGGAAGGCTGGAAGGCGCCATCGTCTACAACACAGATCTGTTTGACCACGGCACCGTGCAGCGCATGGCGCAGCGGCTGCCGGTGCTGCTGGAGCGCATGCTTGAGAGCCCGGACGCCGCAGTGCACAGCTTGCGTGCCATGGATGAGGCTGAGGAGACCCAGGTGCTGGTGGAGTGGAATGCCACCGCCCAGCCATATCCAAAGGACACCACCGCGCACGAGCTAATTGAGGCCCAGATGGCGGCCACGCCGCATGCGGTGGCGCTGGTGTGTGAGGGCGCGGAGGTGAGCTACGGAGAGCTGGATGTGCGCAGCAGGCGGCTGGCGCTGGCACTGAGGCGGCTGGGTGTGGGTGTGGTGGGGTCATCATGCGTGGTGGGGCTGTGCCTGGAGCGCAGTGTGGAGGAGGTGGTGGGGATGCTGGGGATCTGGCGCGCGGGTGGGGCGTACGTGCCGCTGGATCCACACTGGCCGGAGGAGCGGAGGAGGGACATCATGGAGCAGTGCGGGTGCGGAGTGGTGGTGGCGCAGCAGCGGCATGCGCAGGCATGTGCGTGGCATGTGGTGGGTGGTGATGAGGGCACGGGCAAGGCAGCCACACGTCCGACGGTGACAGTGGTGGTTGAGGATGAGGTAGCCGAGGTCGCAATGGTGCAACGCTCTGTGAACATGGAAGCGCGTGAGTGGGTAGAACATGTGAAACAGCGGGGAAGCACGCCGGCAGCAGTGGCATACATACTGTTCACATCTGGGTCGACCGGGAAGCCGAAGGGGGTGATGGTGAGCCACAGCAATCTGGTGCCAAAGTTGACATCGCACGTCCAGATGCTTGGGTTGTGTTCGACGGATAAGATGTTGCACAGCTTAACCTTCACATTTGATCCGTCAGTGGAATCCATATTTAGCACATTGGTGGCTGGAGCAACTCTTGTTGTGAGCAAGCCGGGCGCGCTGCTCGATCCCGAGTACTTACAGCATCTGATAGTAAACGAGCACGTGTCAGTGGCTGACTTGGTTCCATCTGTGCTGTTGATGCACCTCAACAGCAGTGCAAGTCCGGCTTCTAGCCTGCTGAATTCAATACAAAAACTACTTCTAGGTGGTGAAGCGCTCACGACCGACTTGGCAAGGAGAGTGCTCACACAACATCCTCAAATTTGCTTATGGAACGCCTATGGCCCCACAGAGGTGACAGTCTCTGCCACTCATTACCATGTACATCTTGTGGATGGCAAGCTGAACTGCGGAGACGGCGCTTTTGTGCCCATCGGTGCGCCTGAAGCCAACACCCTTGCCTATGTGCTGGACCCGCACCGGCAGCCTGTGCCCATCGGCGTGGCCGGCGAGTTGTACCTGGGTGGACCCAAGGTCACCCAAGGGTACATCGGGGGGCCTGACCTCACCGATGCCGCTTTTGTCCATGTTCCTGAGCTGTGCCCTGAGGGCCGGCTATACAAGACCGGGGACCGCGTGCGGTGGCTGGCAAGCGGGAACCTGGAATTCCTGGGGCGCATGGACCACCAGGTGAAGCTCAACGGCCTGCGCATCGAGCTCGGGGAGATCGAGGCGGCGCTGCGGCAACATGAGAGCGTCCGCGACGCCGCGGTGGTGGTGAAGCGGGAGCCCTCCACAGGCAGAGAGCAGCTGGTGGGATACGTGCTGCCTGCGGGCGCAGATATTGATGGCGCTCGCGCGGAGTGCGCGCGGGTGCTGCCGGTGTACATGGTGCCCACAGCCATTGTGGCGATGGAGGAGTGGCCGATGACATCCAGTGGGAAGCTGGACGGGAAGCAGCTGCCAGATCCAGACTGGGGCTGCGGCGGCGGCGGCAGCGGCGGCGCGCAGGAGGGCGCGGAGTACGTGGCACCTCGTAGTGAGGTGGAGCGCATGGTGGCAGCCATCTGGAGTGAGGTGCTGGGGGTGGGGCGGGTTGGCGCGCTGAGTGATTTCTATTTGCTGGGGGGCACATCACTGGTAGCGGTGAGGTGCGCGACACTCATGCGCATCCAGCTGCAGGTGGATGTGAAAGCCGCGCACCTTCTGGCGGCGCGCACAGTGGAGGCAGCGGCGGCAACAGTGACTGCATTGCGCTGTGCGGATACCGACGGGACGCTCACCGCGGACAAGCAACGCCGCCCCGAGCTGGTGGCGCGGGAGCGGCGGTCTCCGGATGAGCTGGTGCCGCTGTCCATGTCACAGCAGCAGATGTGGGTGCTGCACGAGCTGGAGGGCGCCTCCGGGGCGTACAACGTGCCCACAGCGATGTGGGTGCGGGGCGAGCTGTGTGTGGAGGCTGTGGTGAAGGCGGTGCGCATGGTGGCGGCGCGCCACGAGGTGCTGCGGGCCACATACGTGGACACACACGACGACGGCGTGATGCAGCGCATCGTGCCGGTGGAGGACTGGGAGCTGCAGTGGGGGCTTGTGGAAGCGCAGAGCGAGGAGGGCCTGCAGGCAGTGGTCGCGGAGGAAGTTGCAAAGGGCTTCGATCTGCGCTCAGAGAGCCCGCTGCGTCTGCTGGTGGCTCAGCAAACACTGCCCATGACGACCTCATCAAACGGCGCTGCGGCTGCCGCGAGTGGAACGATCGGTGCCGGAACCAGTTGCAGCTCGCACGAGGGAAGCAGTAGTGGTGGTGATGTCAGCGGTTGTAGTAGTGGCATGTTGGACACCGCGGCGGGGCGTCTGGGAGCGGTGGTGGTGAACATGCATCACATCGTGGTGGATGGGGCGTCCTCGGCTGTGCTGTTGCGTGATCTGGCAACCTTTTACAACGCGGTGGTGAGGAGCATGCAGCAGGTGGACGCCAACGGCGCATCGCCGATGGCGGCGGCAGTGGCGGCATCATCAGCGCTGCCGGAGCTGGCTGTGCAGTACACAGACTGGGGGCTGTGGCAGCGGCAGTGGCTGGAGGGTGGCGGCACGCTCCAGGCACAGCTTGCCTACTGGCAAGGGGCTCTGGAGGAGGCCCCCGTGCTGGAGCTGTGCACGGACCGGCCACGACCTGCCGTGCAGACGTTCTGTGGTGCGTCCGTGCCTGTAGTCATCTCACGAGAGCACGCTGAGGCGCTGCGCGCGCTGTGCCGCGAGTGCGGGGCCACCCTCATGATGGGCGCCTTGACGGTGTGGGCGGTGCTGCTGTGCAAGCACAGCGGGCAGGGGGAGGTGGTGGTGGGCACACCCTGGGCAAACCGAGGCCACGAAGAGGTGCAGGAGCTGATCGGGTATTTTGTCAACACGCTGGCGCTGCGGATCGGGGTGGATGGGGACCTGGGCTTCCGGCAGCTGCTGCGGCACGCCAAGGGCGTGGTGCTGGGGGCGTACTACCATGCTGATGCCCCCTTCCACAAGGTGGTGGAGGCGCTAGGGGTCGCAGCGGATCCCAGCCGCACTCCGGTGTATCAGCCCATGATGGCATGGGATGAAGCGGAGGTGGCAGGGTCCTCAAGGCATAGCAAGGGTGGAGTGGTAGCGTTTGATGGGCTGCAAGAGGTGGACGGCACGAGGGACAACACTGGCATGGTGGACACCAGCGCACCAGCAGCAGAGAGTGCAAAGTTTGATATTGATTGGGGTGGCAGCCCCACTCCTGAGGGAAGGCTGGAAGGCGCCATCGTCTACAACACAGATCTGTTTGACCACGGCACCGTGCAGCGTATGGCGCAGCGGCTGCCGGTGCTGCTGGAGCGCATGCTTGAGAGCCCGGACGCCGCAGTGCACAGCTTGCGTGCCATGGATGAGGCTGAGGAGACCCAGGTGCTGGTGGAGTGGAATGCCACCGCCCAGCCATATCCAAAGGACACCACCGCGCACGAGCTGATTGAGGCCCAGATGGCGGCCACGCCGCATGCGGTGGCGCTGGTGTGTGAGGGCGCGGAGGTGAGCTACGGAGAGCTGGATGTGCGCAGCAGGCGGCTGGCGCTGGCACTGAGGCGGCTGGGGGTGGGTGTGGTGGGGTCATCATGCGTGGTGGGGCTGTGCCTGGAGCGCAGTGTGGAGGAGGTGGTGGGGATGCTGGGGATCTGGCGTGCGGGGGGAGCGTATGTGCCGCTGGATCCACACTGGCCGATGGAGCGCAGGAGGGACATCATGGAGCAGTGCGGGTGCGGAGTGGTGGTGGCGCAGCAGCGGCATGCGCAGGCCTGCGAAGACATGTCGCTTGCGCAGGGTGTGCCGATGGTGGTGGTGGTTGAGAATGCGGCGACCGCAGTGATGAGCCCTAATGTGCATGACGATGCCAACACTACTGACAAGCAGTGGGCGGAGTGCATGCAGCAGCGTGGGAGGTTACCGGCAACGCTGGCATACATACTGTTCACATCTGGGTCCACGGGCAAGCCAAAGGGTGTGATGGTGAGCCACGGCAACCTGGTGCCATTGCTTTGGGATGTCGGCCAAAGATTTGGACTGTCAGCTGCGGATAAGGTTTTGCACACATACACGTTCACGTTTGACGCATCGGTAGAGTCCATATTTTGCGCACTGGTTGCTGGAGCAACACTGGTTGTGAGCAAACCAGATGCACTGCTGGATCCAGATTACGTCCTGAAAATGATGTTGGAGCATGCAATAACAATGGCTGACTTTGTGCCATCGGTACTATTTGCACTTTTACAATTCAATCAGATGTCAGGGGCTATCTTCCCAACCTCGTTGCGGAACCTTAATCTTGGTGGGGAAGCGCTCCCACACGCCTTGGCAGAAAGTGTCTTGAAAACCTCCCCACAAACCCGACTATGGAATGCTTATGGCCCTACAGAGGCAACTGTCACAGCAACGCGCTACCAAGTCAAGCTCACGGACGGCTTGCTCACCTGCGAGAGCGGTATTGGTATGCCCATCGGCCCCCCTGTGGCCAACACCCTGGCGTTCGTGCTGGACCCGCACCGCCAGCCCGTGCCCATCGGCGTCCCCGGCGCGCTCTACCTCGGCGGGCCCAAAGTCACCCAAGGGTACATCGGGCGCCCCGACCTCACCGAGGCGGCATTTGTGGACCTCCCGCAGCTGTGCTCCGGCGGCAAGCTGTACAAGACTGGGGACCGCGTGCGGTGGCTGGCAAGCGGGAACCTGGAGTTCCTGGGGCGCATGGACCACCAGGTGAAGCTCAACGGCCTGCGCATCGAGCTCGGAGAGATCGAGGCGGCGTTGCGCCGGCACGAGGGCGTCCGCGACGCCGCGGTGGTGGTGAAGCGGGAGCCCTCCACAGGCAGAGAGCAGCTGGTGGGATACGTGCTTCCTGCGGGCGCAGATATTGATGGCGCTCGCGCGGAGTGCGCGCGGGTGCTGCCGGTGTACATGGTGCCCGCAGCCATTGTGGCGATGGAGGAGTGGCCGATGACATCCAGCGGGAAGCTGGACAGGAAGCAGCTGCCAGATCCAGACTGGGGCTGCGGCGGCGGCGGTGCGCAGGAGTACGTGGCACCTCGTAGTGAGGTGGAGCGCACGGTGGCAGCCATCTGGAGTGAGGTGCTGGGGGTGGGGCGGGTTGGCGCGCTGAGTGATTTCTATTTGCTGGGGGGCACATCACTGGTAGCGGTGAGGTGCGCGACACTCATGCGCATCCAGCTGCAGGTGGATGTGAAAGCCGCGCACCTTCTGGCGGCGAGCACAGTGGAGGCAGCGGCGGCAACAGTGACTGCATTGCGCTGTGCGGATACCGACGGGACGCTCACCGCGGACAAGCAACGCCGCCCCGAGCTGGCGGCGCGGGAGCGGCGGTCTCCGGATGCGCTGGTGCCGCTGTCCATGTCACAGCAGCAGATGTGGGTGCTGCACGAGCTGGAGGGCGCCTCCGGGGCGTACAACGTGCCCACAGTGATGTGGGTGCGGGGCAAGCTGTGTGTGGAGGCTGTGGTGAAGGCGGTGCGCATGGTGGCGGCGCGCCACGAGGTGCTGCGGGCCACATACGTGGACACACACGACGACGGCGTGATGCAGCGCATCGTGCCGGTTGAGGACTGGGAGCTGCAGTGGGGGCTTGTGGAAGCACAGAGCGAGGAGGGCCTGCAGGCAGTGGTCGCGGAGGAAGTTGCAAAGGGCTTCGATCTGCGCTCAGAGAGCCCGCTGCGTCTGCTGGTGGCTCAGCAAACACTGCCCATGACGACCTCATCAAACGGCGCTGCTGCTGCCGCAAGTGGAACGATCGGTGCCGGAACCAGTTGCAGCTCGCACGAGGGAAGCAGTAGTGGTGGTGATGTCAGCGGTTGTAGTAGTGGCATGTTGGACACCGCGGCGGGGCGTCTGGGAGCGGTGGTGGTGAACATGCATCACATCGTGGTAGATGGGGCGTCCTCGGCTGTGCTGTTGCGTGACCTGGCAACCTTTTACAACGCGGTGGTGAGGAGCATGCAGCAGGTGGACACTAACGGCGCATCGGCAATGGCGGCAGCTGTAGCGGCATCATCAGCGCTGCCGGAGCTGGCTGTGCAGTACACAGACTGGGGGCTGTGGCAGCGGCAGTGGCTGGAGGGTGGCGGCACGCTCCAGGCACAGCTTGCCTACTGGCAAGGGGCTCTGGAGGAGGCCCCCGTGCTGGAGCTGTGCACGGACCGGCCACGACCTGCCGTGCAGACGTTCTGTGGTGCGTCCGTGCCTGTAGTCATCTCACGAGAGCACGCTGAGGCGCTGCGCGCGCTGTGCCGCGAGTGCGGGGCCACCCTCATGATGGGCGCCTTGACGGTGTGGGCGGTGCTGCTGTGCAAGCACAGCGGGCAGGGGGAGGTGGTGGTGGGCACACCCTGGGCAAACCGAGGCCACGAAGAGGTGCAGGAGCTGATCGGGTATTTTGTCAACACGCTGGCGCTGCGGATCGGGGTGGATGGGGACCTGGGCTTCCGGCAGCTGCTGCGGCACGCCAAGGGCGTGGTGCTGGGGGCGTACTACCATGCTGATGCCCCCTTCCACAAGGTGGTGGAGGCGCTAGGGGGCGCAGCGGATCCCAGCCGCACTCCGGTGTATCAGACCATGATGGCATGGGATGAAGCGGAGGTGGCAGGGTCCTCAAGGCATAGCAAGGGTGGAGTGGTAGCGTTTGATGGGCTGCAAGAGGTGGACGGCACGAGGGACAACACTGGCATGGTGGACACCAGCGCACCAGCAGCAGAGAGTGCAAAGTTTGATATTGATTGGGGTGTCAGCCCCACTCCTGAGGGAAGGCTGGAAGGCGCCATCGTCTACAACACAGATCTGTTTGACCACGGCACCGTGCAGCGTATGGCGCAGCGGCTGCCGGTGCTGCTGGAGCGCATGCTTGAGAGCCCGGACGCCGCAGTGCACAGCTTGCGTGCCATGGATGAGGCTGAGGAGACCCAGGTGCTGGTGGAGTGGAATGCCACCGCCCAGCCATATCCAAAGGACACCACCGCGCACGAGCTGATTGAGGCCCAGATGGCGGCCACGCCGCATGCGGTGGCGCTGGGGTGTGAGGGCGCGGAGGTGAGCTACGGAGAGCTGGATGTGCGCAGCAGGCGGCTGGCGCTGGCACTGAGGCGGCTGGGTGTGGGTGTGGTGGGGTCATCATGCGTGGTGGGGCTGTGCCTGGAGCGCAGTGTGGAGGAGGTGGTGGGGATGCTGGGGATCTGGCGTGCGGGGGGAGCGTATGTGCCGCTGGATCCACACTGGCCGATGGAGCGCAGGAGGGACATCATGGAGCAGTGCGGGTGCGGAGTGGTGGTGGCGCAGCATCGGCATGCGCAGGCCTGCGAAGACATGTCGCTTGCGCAGGGTGTGCCGATGGTGGTGGTGGTTGAGAATGCGGCGACCGCAGTGATGAGCCCTAATGTGCATGACGATGCCAACACTACTGACAAGCAGTGGGCGGAGTGCATGCAGCAGCGTGGGAGGTTACCGGCAACGCTGGCATACATACTGTTCACATCTGGGTCCACGGGCAAGCCAAAGGGTGTGATGGTGAGCCACGGCAACCTGGTGCCATTGCTTTGGGATGTCGGCCAAAGATTTGGACTGTCAGCTGCGGATAAGGTTTTGCACACATACACGTTCACGTTTGACGCATCGGTGGAGTCCATATTTTGCGCACTGGTTGCTGGAGCAACACTGGTTGTGAGCAAACCAGATGCACTGCTGGATCCGGATTACGTCCTGAAAATGATGTTGGAGCATGCAATAACAATGGCTGGATTTGTGCCATCGATACTATTTGCGATTTTACAATTCAATCAGATGTCAGGGGCTATTTTCCCAACCTCGTTGCGGAACCTTTATCTTGCCGGGGAAATATTCCCACACGCCTTGTTAGAAAGCGTCTTGAAAACCTTCTCACATACCAAACTATGGAATGTTTATGGCCCCACAGAGGTGACTGTCACAGCAACACGCTACCAAGTCAAGCTCACGGACGGCACGCTCACCTGCGAAGGCGGTATTGGTATACCCATCGGCCCCCCTGTGGCCAACACCCTGGCGTTCGTGCTGGACCCGCACCACCAGCCCGTGCCCATCGGCGTCCCCGGCGAGCTCTACCTCGGCGGGCCCAAAGTCACCCAAGGGTACATCGGGCGCCCCGACCTCACCGAGGCGGCATTTGTGAACCTCCCGCAGCTGTGCTCCAGCGGCAAGCTGTACAAGACTGGGGACCGCGTGCGGTGGCTGGCAAGCGGGAACCTGGAGTCCCTGGGGCGCATGGACCACCAGGTGAAGCTCAACGGCCTGCGCATCGAGCTCGGAGAGATCGAGGCGGCGTTGCGCCGGCACGAGGGTGTTCACGACGCCGCGGTGGTGGTGAAGCGGGAGCCCTCCACAGGCAGAGAGCAGCTGGTGGGATACGTGCTGCCTGCGGGCGCAGATATCGATGGCGCTCGCGCGGAGTGCGCGCGGGTGCTGCCGGTGTACATGGTGCCCGCAGCCATTGTGGCGATGGAGGAGTGGCCGATGACATCCAGCGGGAAGCTGGACAGGAAGCAGCTGCCAGATCCAGAATGGGGCTGCGGCGGCGGCGGTGCGCAGGAGTACGTGGCACCTCGTAGTGAGGTGGAGCGCACGGTGGCAGCCATCTGGAGTGAGGTGCTGGGGGTGGGGCGGGTTGGCGCGCTGAGTGATTTCTATTTGCTGGGGGGCACATCACTGGTAGCGGTGAGGTGCGCGACACTCATGCGCATCCAGCTGCAGGTGGATGTGAAAGCCGCGCACCTTCTGGCGGCGCGCACAGTGGAGGCAGCGGCGGCAACAGTGACTGCATTGCGCTGTACGGATACCGACGGGACGCTCACCGCGGACAAGCAACGCCGCCCCGAGCTGGCGGCGCGGGAGCGGCGGTCTCCGGATGAGCTGGTGCCGCTGTCCATGTCACAGCAGCAGATGTGGGTGCTGCACGAGCTGGAGGGCGCCTCCGGGGCGTACAACGTGCCCACAGTGATGTGGGTGCGGGGCGAGCTGTGTGTGGAGGCTGTGGTGAAGGCGGTGCGCATGGTGGCGGCGCGCCACGAGGTGCTGCGGGCCACATACGTGGACACACACGACGACGGCGTGATGCAGCGCATCGTGCCGGTTGAGGACTGGGAGCTGCAGTGGGGGCTTGTGGAAGCGCAGAGCGAGGAGGGCCTGCAGGCAGTGGTCGCGGAGGAAGTTGCAAAGGGCTTCGATCTGCGCTCAGAGAGCCCGCTGCGTCTGCTGGTGGCTCAGCAAACACTGCCCATGACGACCTCATCAAACGGCGCTGCTGCTGCCGCGGGTGGAACGATCGGTGCCGGACCCAGTTGCAGCTCGCACGAGGGAAGCAGTAGTGGTGGTGATGTCAGCGGTTGTAGTAATGGCATGTTGGACACCGCGGCGGGGCGTCTGGGAGCGGTGGTGGTGAACATGCATCACATCGTGGTGGATGGGGCGTCCTCGGCTGTGCTGTTGCGTGACCTGGCAACCTTTTACAACGCGGTGGTGAGGAGCATGCAGCAGGTGGACACCAACGGCGCATCGCCGATGGCGGCAGTGGCGGCATCATCAGCGCTGCCGGAGCTGGCTGTGCAGTACACAGACTGGGGGCTGTGGCAGCGGCAGTGGCTGGAGGGTGGCGGCACGCTCCAGGCACAGCTTTCCTACTGGCAAGGGGCTCTGGAGGAGGCCCCCGTGCTGGAGCTGTGCACGGACCGGCCACGACCTGCCGTGCAGACGTTCTGTGGTGCGTCCGTGCCTGTAGTCATCTCACGAGAGCACGCTGAGGCGCTGCGCGCGCTGTGCCGCGAGTGCGGGGCCACCCTCATGATGGGCGCCTTGACGGTGTGGGCGGTGCTGCTGTGCAAGCACAGCGGGCAGGGGGAGGTGGTGGTGGGCACACCCTGGGCAAACCGAGGCCACGAAGAGGTGCAGGAGCTGATCGGGTATTTTGTCAACACGCTGGCGCTGCGGATCGGGGTGGATGGGGACCTGGGCTTCCGGCAGCTGCTGCGGCACGCCAAGGGCGTGGTGCTGGGGGCGTACTACCATGCTGATGCCCCCTTCCACAAGGTGGTGGAGGCGCTAGGGGTCGCAGCGGATCCCAGCCGCACTCCGGTGTATCAGACCATGATGGCATGGGATGAAGCGGAGGTGGCAGGGTCCTCAAGGCATAGCAAGGGTGGAGTGGTAGCGTTTGATGGGCTGCAAGAGGTGGACGGCACGAGGGACAACACTGGCATGGTGGACACCAGCGCACCAGCAGCAGAGAGTGCAAAGTTTGATATTGATTGGGGTGTCAGCCCCACTCCTGAGGGAAGGCTGGAAGGCGCCATCGTCTACAACACAGATCTGTTTGACCACGGCACCGTGCAGCGTATGGCGCAGCGGCTGCCGGTGCTGCTGGAGCGCATGCTTGAGAGCCCGGACGCCGCAGTGCACAGCTTGCGTGCCATGGATGAGGCTGAGGAGACCCAGGTGCTGGTGGAGTGGAATGCCACCGCCCAGCCATATCCAAAGGACACCACCGCGCACGAGCTGATTGAGGCCCAGATGGCGGCCACGCCGCATGCGGTGGCGCTGGTGTGTGAGGGCGCGGAGGTGAGCTACGGAGAGCTGGATGTGCGCAGCAGGCGGCTGGCGCTGGCACTGAGGCGGCTGGGTGTGGGTGTGGTGGGGTCATCATGCGTGGTGGGGCTGTGCCTGGAGCGCAGTGTGGAGGAGGTGGTGGGGATGCTGGGGATCTGGCGCGCGGGTGGGGCGTACGTGCCGCTGGATCCACACTGGCCGGAGGAGCGGAGGAGGGACATCATGGAGCAGTGCGGGTGCGGAGTGGTGGTGGCGCAGCAGCGGCATGCGCAGGCATGTGCGTGGCATGTGGTGGGTGGTGATGAGGGCACGGGCAAGGCAGCCACACGTCCGACGGTGACAGTGGTGGTTGAGGATGAGGTAGCCGAGGTCGCAATGGTGCAACGCCCTGTGAACATGGAAGCGCGTGAGTGGGTAGAACATGTGAAACAGCGGGGAAGCACGCCGGCAGCAGTGGCATACATACTGTTCACATCTGGGTCGACCGGGAAGCCGAAGGGGGTGATGGTGAGCCACAGCAATCTGGTGCCAAAGTTGACATCGCACGTCCAGACGCTTGGGTTGTGTTCGACGGATAAGGTGTTGCACAGCTACACCTTCACATTTGATCCGTCAGTGGAATTCATATTTAGCACATTGGTGGCTGGAGCAACTCTTGTTGTGAGCAAGCCGGGCGCGCTGCTCGATCCCGAGTACTTACAGCATCTGATAGTAAACGAGCACGTGTCGGTGGCTGGCTTGGTTCCATCTGTGTTGTTGATGCACCTCAACAGCAGTGCAAGTCCGGCTTCTAGCCTGCTGAATTCAGTACAAAAACTACCTCTAGGTGGTGAAGCGCTCACGACCGACTTGGCAAGGAGAGTGCTCACACAACATCCTCAAATTTGCTTATGGAACTTCTATGGCCCCACAGAGGTGACAATCTCTGCCACTCATTACCATGTACATCTTGTGGATGGCAAGCTGAACTGCGGAGACGGCGCTTTTGTGCCCATCGGTGCGCCTGAAGCCAACACCCTTGCCTATGTGCTGGACCCGCACCGGCAGCCTGTGCCCATCGGCGTGGCCGGCGAGTTGTACCTGGGTGGACCCAAGGTCACCCAAGGGTACATCGGGGGGCCCGACCTCACCGATGCCGCTTTTGTCCATGTTCCTGAGCTGTGCCCTGAGGGCCGGCTATACAAGACCGGGGACCGCGTGCGGTGGCTGGCAAGCGGGAACCTGGAATTCCTGGGGCGCATGGACCACCAGGTGAAGCTCAACGGCCTGCGCATCGAGCTCGGGGAGATCGAGGCGGCGCTGCGGCAACATGAGAGCGTCCGCGACGCCGCGGTGGTGGTGAAGCGGGAGCCCTCCACAGGCAGAGAGCAGCTGGTGGGATACGTGCTGCCTGCGGGCGCAGATATTGATGGCGCTCGCGCGGAGTGCGCGCGGGTGCTGCCGGTGTACATGGTGCCCACAGCCATTGTGGCGATGGAGGAGTGGCCGATGACATCCAGTGGGAAGCTGGACGGGAAGCAGCTGCCAGATCCAGACTGGGGCTGCGGCGGCGGCGGCAGCGGCGGCGCGCAGGAGGGCGCGGAGTACGTGGCACCTCGTAGTGAGGTGGAGCGCATGGTGGCAGCCATCTGGAGTGAGGTGCTGGGGGTGGGGCGGGTTGGCGCGCTGAGTGATTTCTATTTGCTGGGGGGCACATCACTGGTAGCGGTGAGGTGCGCGACACTCATGCGCATCCAGCTGCAGGTGGATGTGAAAGCCGCGCACCTTCTGGCGGCGCGCACAGTGGAGGCAGCGGCGGCAACAGTGACTGCATTGCGCTGTGCGGATACCGACGGGACGCTCACCGCGGACAAGCAACGCCGCCCCGAGCTGGCGGCGCGGGAGCGGCGGTCTCCGGATGAGCTGGTGCCGCTGTCCATGTCACAGCAGCAGATGTGGGTGCTGCACGAGCTGGAGGCCGCCTCCGGGGCGTACAACGTGCCCACAGTGATGTGGGTGCGGGGCGAGCTGTGTGTGGAGGCTGTGGTGAAGGCGGTGCGCATGGTGGCGGCGCGCCACGAGGTGCTGCGGGCCACATACGTGGACACACACGACGACGGCGTGATGCAGCGCATCGTGCCGGTGGAGGACTGGGAGCTGCAGTGGGGGCTTGTGGAAGCGCAGAGCGAGGAGGGCCTGCAGGCAGTGGTCGCGGAGGAAGTTGCAAAGGGCTTCGATCTGCGCTCAGAGAGCCCGCTGCGTCTGCTGGTGGCTCAGCAAACACTGCCCATGACGACCTCATCAAACGGCGCTGCTGCTGCCGCGGGTGGAACGATCGGTGCCGGACCCAGTTGCAGCTCGCACGAGGGAAGCAGTAGTGGTGGTGATGTCAGCGGTTGTAGTAATGGCATGTTGGACACCGCGGCGGGGCGTCTGGGAGCGGTGGTGGTGAACATGCATCACATCGTGGTGGATGGGGCGTCCTCGGCTGTGCTGTTGCGTGACCTGGCAACCTTTTACAACGCGGTGGTGAGGAGCATGCAGCAGGTGGACACCAACGGCGCATCGCCGATGGCGGCAGCAGTAGCGGCATCATCAGCGCTGCCGGAGCTGGCTGTGCAGTACACAGACTGGGGGCTGTGGCAGCGGCAGTGGCTGGAGGGTGGCGGCACGCTCCAGGCACAGCTTTCCTACTGGCAAGGGGCTCTGGAGGAGGCCCCCGTGCTGGAGCTGTGCACGGACCGGCCACGACCTGCCGTGCAGACGTTCTGTGGTGCGTCCGTGCCTGTAGTCATCTCACGAGAGCACGCTGAGGCGCTGCGCGCGCTGTGCCGCGAGTGCGGGGCCACCCTCATGATGGGCGCCTTGACGGTGTGGGCGGTGCTGCTGTGCAAGCACAGCGGGCAGGGGGAGGTGGTGGTGGGCACACCCTGGGCAAACCGAGGCCACGAAGAGGTGCAGGAGCTGATCGGGTATTTTGTCAACACGCTGGCGCTGCGGATCGGGGTGGATGGGGACCTGGGCTTCCGGCAGCTGCTGCGGCACGCCAAGGGCGTGGTGCTGGGGGCGTACTACCATGCTGATGCCCCCTTCCACAAGGTGGTGGAGGCGCTAGGGGTCGCAGCGGATCCCAGCCGCACTCCGGTGTATCAGACCATGATGGCATGGGATGAAGCGGAGGTGGCAGGGTCCTCAAGGCATAGCAAGGGTGGAGTGGTAGCGTTTGATGGGCTGCAAGAGGTGGACGGCACGAGGGACAACACTGGCATGGTGGACACCAGCGCACCAGCAGCAGAGAGTGCAAAGTTTGATATTGATTGGGGTGTCAGCCCCACTCCTGAGGGAAGGCTGGAAGGCGCCATCGTCTACAACACAGATCTGTTTGACCACGGCACCGTGCAGCGTATGGCGCAGCGGCTGCCGGTGCTGCTGGAGCGCATGCTTGAGAGCCCGGACGCCGCAGTGCACAGCTTGCGTGCCATGGATGAGGCTGAGGAGACCCAGGTGCTGGTGGAGTGGAATGCCACCGCCCAGCCATATCCAAAGGACACCACCGCGCACGAGCTGATTGAGGCCCAGATGGCGGCCACGCCGCATGCGGTGGCGCTGGTGTGTGAGGGCGCGGAGGTGAGCTACGGAGAGCTGGATGTGCGCAGCAGGCGGCTGGCGCTGGCACTGAGGCGGCTGGGTGTGGGTGTGGTGGGGTCATCATGCGTGGTGGGGCTGTGCCTGGAGCGCAGTGTGGAGGAGGTGGTGGGGATGCTGGGGATCTGGCGTGCGGGGGGAGCGTATGTGCCGCTGGATCCACACTGGCCGATGGAGCGCAGGAGGGACATCATGGAGCAGTGCGGGTGCGGAGTGGTGGGGGCGCAGCAGCGGCATGCGCAGGCCTGCGAAGACATGTCGCTTGCGCAGGGTGTGCCGATGGTGGTGGTGGTTGAGAATGCGGCGACTGCAGTGATGAGCCCTAATGTGCATGACGATGCCAACACTACTGACAAGCAGTGGGCGGAGTGCATGCAGCAGCGTGGGAGGTTGCCGGCAACGCTGGCATACATACTGTTCACATCTGGGTCCACGGGCAAGCCAAAGGGTGTGATGGTGAGCCACGGCAACCTGGTGCCGTTGCTGGTAGAGTGGATACATGATATTGGGCTGTGCTCGAGCGATCGATTCTTGCATGCTTGCACATTTACCTTTGACCAATCTGTGGAAATCATTTTCAGTACATTGGTTGCTGGAGCAACACTGGTTGTGAGCAAGCCTGATGCGCTCGTAGACCCAGAATACCTAAAGCTTCTGATGATGAAGGAGCGAGTGACCTGTACTTACTTTGTGCCATCCGTGGTGTCTGCGCATATGCTGAGCAGTGCCTTCTCCGCAACTGACTGGGTCCCAACCTCCCTCCGCAACCTATTTTTCATTGGTGAAGCCCTCACGAAAGAGCTGGCGGTTCAATTGTTGAGCCAATCACATGCATTCCATCTATGGAACCGATATGGCCCTACCGAGGTGACATGCACCGCCACACATTTCCACGTTCAACTTTTCAATGGCGAACTAGACTGTAAAGAGAGTCAGTTTGTACCCATCGGCACCGTTTCAGCCAACACCCTGGCGTTCGTGCTAGACCCGCACCGCCAGCCCGTGCCCATCGGCGTCCCCGGCGAGCTCTACCTCGGCGGGCCCAAAGTCACCCAAGGGTACATCGGGCGCCCCGACCTCACCGAGGCAGCATTTGTGGACCTCCCGCAGCTGTGCTCCAGCGGCAAGCTGTACAAGACTGGGGACCGCGTGCGGTGGCTGGCAAGCGGGAACCTGGAGTTCCTGGGGCGCATGGACCACCAGGTGAAGCTCAACGGCCTGCGCATCGAGCTCGGAGAGATCGAGGCGGCGCTGCGCCGGCACGAGGGCGTCCGCGACGCCGCGGTGGTGGTGAAGCGGGAGCCCTCCACAGGCAGAGAGCAGCTGGTGGGATACGTGCTTCCTGCGGGCGCAGATATTGATGGCGCTCGCGCGGAGTGCGCGCGGGTGCTGCCGGTGTACATGGTGCCCGCAGCCATTGTGGCGATGGAGGAGTGGCCGATGACATCCAGCGGGAAGCTGGACAGGAAGCAGCTGCCAGATCCAGACTGGGGCTGCGGCGGCGGCGGTGCGCAGGAGTACGTGGCACCTCGTAGTGAGGTGGAGCGCACGGTGGCAGCCATCTGGAGTGAGGTGCTGGGGGTGGGGCGGGTTGGCGCGCTGAGTGATTTCTATTTGCTGGGGGGCACATCACTGGTAGCGGTGAGGTGCGCGACACTCATGCGCATCCAGCTGCAGGTGGATGTGAAAGCCGCGCACCTTCTGGCGGCGCGCACAGTGGAGGCAGCGGCGGCAACAGTGACTGCATTGCGCTGTACGGATACCGACGGGACGCTCACCGCGGACAAGCAACGCCGCCCCGAGCTGGCGGCGCGGGAGCGGCGGTCTCCGGATGAGCTGGTGCCGCTGTCCATGTCACAGCAGCAGATGTGGGTGCTGCACGAGCTGGAGGGCGCCTCCGGGGCGTACAACGTGCCCACAGTGATGTGGGTGCGGGGCGAGCTGTGTGTGGAGGCTGTGGTGAAGGCGGTGCGCATGGTGGCGGCGCGCCACGAGGTGCTGCGGGCCACATACGTGGACACACACGACGACGGCGTGATGCAGCGCATCGTGCCGGTTGAGGACTGGGAGCTGCAGTGGGGGCTTGTGGAAGCGCAGAGCGAGGAGGGCCTGCAGGCAGTGGTCGCGGAGGAAGTTGCAAAGGGCTTCGATCTGCGCTCAGAGAGCCCGCTGCGTCTGCTGGTGGCTCAGCAAACACTGCCCATGACGACCTCATCAAACGGCGCTGCGGCTGCCGCGAGTGGAACGATCGGTGCCGGAACCAGCTGCAGCTCGCACGAGGGAAGCAGTAGTGGTGGTGATGTCAGCGGTTGTAGTAGTGGCATGTTGGACACCGCGGCGGGGCGTCTGGGAGCGGTGGTGGTGAACATGCATCACATCGTGGTGGATGGGGCGTCCTCGGCTGTGCTGTTGCGTGATCTGGCAACCTTTTACAACGCGGTGGTGAGGAGCATGCAGCAGGTGGACGCCAACGGCGCATCGCCGATGGCGGCGGCAGTGGCGGCATCATCAGCGCTGCCGGAGCTGGCTGTGCAGTACACAGACTGGGGGCTGTGGCAGCGGCAGTGGCTGGAGGGTGGCGGCACGCTCCAGGCACAGCTTGCCTACTGGCAAGGGGCTCTGGAGGAGGCCCCCGTGCTGGAGCTGTGCACGGACCGGCCACGACCTGCCGTGCAGACGTTCTGTGGTGCGTCCGTGCCTGTAGTCATCTCACGAGAGCACGCTGAGGCGCTGCGCGCGCTGTGCCGCGAGTGCGGGGCCACCCTCATGATGGGCGCCTTGACGGTGTGGGCGGTGCTGCTGTGCAAGCACAGCGGGCAGGGGGAGGTGGTGGTGGGCACACCCTGGGCAAACCGAGGCCACGAAGAGGTGCAGGAGCTGATCGGGTATTTTGTCAACACGCTGGCGCTGCGGATCGGGGTGGATGGGGACCTGGGCTTCCGGCAGCTGCTGCGGCACGCCAAGGGCGTGGTGCTGGGGGCGTACTACCATGCTGATGCCCCCTTCCACAAGGTGGTGGAGGCGCTAGGGGTCGCAGCGGATCCCAGCCGCACTCCGGTGTATCAGACCATGATGGCATGGGATGAAGCGGAGGTGGCAGGGTCCTCAAGGCATAGCAAGGGTGGAGTGGTAGCGTTTGATGGGCTGCAAGAGGTGAACGGCACGAGGGACAACACTGGCATGGTGGACACCAGCGCACCAGCAGCAGAGAGTGCAAAGTTTGATATTGATTGGGGTGTCAGCCCCACTCCTGAGGGAAGGCTGGAAGGCGCCATCGTCTACAACACAGATCTGTTTGACCACGGCACCGTGCAGCGCATGGCGCAGCGGCTGCCGGTGCTGCTGGAGCGCATGCTTGAGAGCCCGGACGCCGCAGTGCACAGCTTGCGTGCCATGGATGAGGCTGAGGAGACCCAGGTGCTGGTGGAGTGGAACGCCACCGCCCAGCCATATCCAAAGGACACCACTACGCACGAGCTGATTGAGGCCCAGATGGCGGCCACGCCGCATGCGGTGGCGCTGGTGTGTGAGGGCGCGGAGGTGAGCTACGGAGAGCTGGATGTGCGCAGCAGGCGGCTGGCGCTGGCACTGAGGCGGCTGGGGGTGGGTGTGGTGGGGTCATCATGCGTGGTGGGACTGTGCCTGGAGCGCAGTGTGGAGGAGGTGGTGGGGATGCTGGGGATCTGGCGTGCGGGGGGAGCGTATGTGCCGCTGGATCCACACTGGCCGATGGAGCGCAGGAGGGACATCATGGAGCAGTGCGGGTGCGGAGTGGTGGTGGCGCAGCAGCGGCACGCACGGGCATGTACTTGGCGGGCATGTACTGTGGACTATTTGACACCAGCAGGCATTTTTATTTATGCAGCGGTGGTTGAGGAGGTCAAAGCTAAGGTGGCTATTGCACGGGACGATTTGGTAGTAGATCAAAATATTCTTTGGAAATTGCACAAGCAACAGCGACAGCCCACATCGGTGACACTGCTGGCTTATGTATTATTTACCTCTGGGTCAACTGGACAGCCAAAGGGCGTCATGGTGACTCATGCCAATATTTTGCCGATATTGTGTGACTGGATACGTACGTATTGCATCACTGACGCTGACAAGGTTTTGCACTCCACGACATTTACATTTGATGTCTCCGTCTCAAATATATTTCCCACCCTGATAGCAGGAGCAACCTTAATTTTGAGCAAACCAGGTGCATTGCTGGATCCAATGTACTTGATGAACTATATGGCCAAGGAAGGTGTGACATGTGTTGATTTTGTGCCATCAGTGCTCTCTATGCACTTGCAAGACTCCAACTGCATGCACAACTATTTCCCTAAGACGCTCCGAAATCTCTATGTTGCTGGGGA
>LGRX02002340.1:6430-17366 GCA_001247695.2 Cymbomonas tetramitiformis
GGCCCCTCCCCTAGGGGATAGGGAACCATCTTATATTGCAAGACTTTTGAAAATTTTTGCAGGAGGGTTTGAAGAAAGTCGTTTGATTGCTGCACAGCTTCTTTTTCTGTCATGGTCTCACTGCTCGAGATGTCAACTGTATGCTGAGATTCAGTAGTTCAGTACCACGTATGACGTATGACAGTGACAGTGACAGTACAGTGACTTCCTACTGTACTCAGTAGTTCGACTTCGGTAGCTTAGACTGTGACACACGATATGATTGCCTAGTGACGGCCTCAGAGCTTAGATAGCCTGAGAGTCGTGTATGCATTTCTATCTTTTGATATACCCGATTGCCTCGCTCAAACCCTACGGCGTTCAGCGTTTTCACTGTGTCACTAGGACATTCTAGTAGGCTATAGGCCCACCACTTGCCTAAAGTGGTTTTGATTCAAAGCCACTAAATGGCTGGCTAAAGTTGTAGAGGGGCGAGCGTGGCTGAGTAGGTAGAATGTTGCGGGGTGCCGCGTTTTCGCGGCACAACTGACTGTGTGGATGGAGAGGTAAGCGCGACGAGTGGCGGAGGAGAGTACGGAGAAGATGGGTCAGAGAGCGCTGGGGCCCCCGATGGTATGCAGCATTGCGCAGAGTTTGGTACTGAGTGGTTCGCGACACGTTAAAAAGGCCACGACCTCGGACATCGACAAGCGCGGAGACCTCGAGCCTACTCTCCTACTTTCCGCCCACCCCCGCCGCTCCGCATTTTTCCTCGCTACTCTATGCGTCTTTACCCGTATCATTTTACCTTAATTTGCCACGCTTGCCGCTTGTTTGTGAACTTTGAGCGGATTTTGGAATCTTGCGGGCGACTTGGCCGTTTTTGACCACTTATAACTTGCGGAGCACTTGGACCCAGACATTTTCCCTTGGAGGGTGTTTTTACTTCGCCATTACCGGCCGTGTTACCGAGTTTCGTGGGCATCGGAGCAGATTTTGAATTTATCTTGGATTTGGCCCCTTCCTTGAGGGGGGCTCACCCTTATCGTTAGGGTTTCATCCCTTCGGTGCTTCGCTTACGGTTGCCATGGCTGCCGTGGATCCTTCCGATGGATTCACCACTCCGGTCCCGGCTGGGATCGACACGCGGAGGGCGCTTCCCTTCAGCGACGGCCCTGAGGAGCCTGTGCCCCCTACACCTGTGAAGAATCGCCCACTTGCGGGTGATGAGACAGGCGGTGCTGTGATTGTCAGGGAGTTCCTTAAAGACTGCCAGACTATTCTCCGCGAGCCTGGTCACAGAGCCAGTATCATCCAGCAAGTTCGTGACCAGTGCCGGCCCACTCACATCAAAGCCTCGGAGTGGGTTTTCGACATCGACAAGATCAAAGGCCAAGTGCCTCGGGAAGTTGCATTGGACCGCTTCACTCAGGCGGTAAAACCCCAGCTAAATGACTTCAATCTACAGTTTGCCACGGTATTCCACCCGACAGACCTCACCACATTTATTCTCCCTGAGGCCACTCGTATTCTCTACCGCATCCTGACGTCATTGGTGCGGGGATCATGCCTTCGGCTCGTTGAGGAGTCAGCTACGGTGTCTCCGGATGATGGACGCCGTGCATGGCTCGTCATCTGCCGGGCCGTTGCCAGGCGACGCAGGCCGTGGGTGTCCCATGGCTACCTGTTCGAGACAGCTCCGGCGATCGAGCCGCTGGAGGATGTTGACCCCGAGCCCTATATTAAGGGTTTCATGCAGCACCACACCGCTGTCCGGTCCGAGCTCAGACCTGGTGTAGAGCCTGACGATGTGTGGGGTGTGGGGTTCGCCTTGGACCTCCTCACCCTTCGCATGTGCCCTCTGTATTATAAGGATCTTCTGCAGGAGTGGAGTTCTAAGACGGCCGAGGGCAGGGAGAAGCGGGCTCTCGGATTTCAACAGTTCACGTTGGCTGTAAAGGCATTCCACCAGCAGAAAACAGAGGAAAAGAAGCTGCTTAAGGAGAAGAAGAAAAAGGATGGGGTCTCCGCGTTGGCGGCCTCACTTCTCTCTGGGGAGTCCCCTTCTGCCGCCCTTATGGCCCGTGCGGGCATCCCGCAGACTCGCATTGTTGGTGGCCGCAGGCGTGACGAGCCCAGACACCCGCCACAGACTCGGGATGCTCAGCCGCAGGCATCCGGACAGGGTGCTCACCGGTCTGGGGGCGACAGGGGTACAGCTCCCCGCGCCAGACCGGCCCGCGGTGGGAAGAATCGACAACAGAACATGAAGGGGCACAGGAAGGGCTCTCACCCTTCCCCTCATGCCCCTCCACCGCGGACTCAGGGGCAGCGGCAGCCTGCATCCGGTGGTTCACCGACTGCCTTGCGGGTGACACGGGATGCACAGGGCCGCCACACGGTCCAGTGTTGGGACTGTGGCGGCCCTCACTTCCGCCGTGATTGCCCTGGAGGGGTGCAGAGTGCGCATGTGGCGGGGTTCCACCCCGAGGGCACGCCTATTGCAGACATTCTGTCAGAGCTGGATGCGGCTTTCCTCGATCCGGAGGAGGAGGTGTATGAGTCATGCTTGTACTCTTACTCATTGGAGCTCGGGGAGGCACCGCTTGACCTCCCCACGGCCCAGGCGGCTGCCGTTGTGCCGCACTCTGCCGTTGACAGTGAGGAGCCGTGGACTGAGTCGGAGTGGGCTATCTGGGACTCATGTGGCCGCTCGGAGGAGCAGTACTACGACGCTGTCAGCCGCTTCAACTCGTACCAGGACCCTGACGATGGGGACTGCCCTGACGGTGAGATGACACCTACTCAGCTCCATGTTGCCGTGCACCAGCCTTCGGACCCTGCAGTGTCTCTGCAGCACTTCAGTGTTGAGCCACAGCAGCCAGCGGTGCCGGCAGCCGACGTGCAGATCACAACAACCAACACCGAATTCCCTGGAGCTGTGCAGTTGGTGAGCACGGCACCGCAGTCCCGGCCCAGGGGTCCGGGTGGCCCGGGCCGCAGGCCCTATGGGGCGGGTCACTTCATGTACATGAGTCTGCTGTGCATTCTAGCATTCTCTGGCACGGCAGATGCGGTGCAGTCTGGTGGTGCCTCCGGTGCTGTGCTGGAGGTGCACCCACGGGCTCTGGTGCTTTGGCATGCTATCACCTGGGGTCTGGCTATCTCGGCTTGTCTTCCTGCCGTTGGTGCCAGGACTCCCGTACGCACCTGGCGACGCCTTGTCAACCGGCAGTCACCAGCGGGCGGGCCCCAGCCCTCAACAACCCAGCCTCCGGCGGGTGAGCCCCATACCTCTCGCCGCTCCTCACCAGTCTGGACTGCTGTTCTGGTTATCTGTAGCCTGGCCCTGTGTACCTCGGCACTACTGTTTGGGTACTCTCTGGGTCTGCGGCAGTCGGTCAGGCAGGCAGTCAGTCAGTCAGTCAGTCAGCTTACCCCGCCAGCAGGGGGGTCCGTCGGCCGTTCTGCTAGTCAGCTTTTCTCAGCTGGTGGACTGGCTACCGGTGATACCGGCTTATGTCTGGTCTCTGGTTATGCTGTGGGTACGTATGCTTCTGTGGAGCTTGGTGTACTGTCTGGTCAGCTTGGGTCAGTTACAGTGGTCTACCCTCTGGTACCCGCTGGCTATACTGGTATTCTGGTCTATGGCAGTGCAGAGTCAGTTCCGTTATATGTGCCCGACGAGGAGTGGGCTGCTTCTGGATTCAGTTCTCTGGCCAGTGCTGTCCCTGCACCCGACCGGGTTGACGGGGGCATCGTGTGTGACTCTGGAGCCACATGTGTCATGTGCGGGGACCTGTCGGCCTGCACCGACGTGGACTACACCCGTACGGTGGCCTTCACCATGGTCACGGCTGGGTCTCACAGGACGGATGCTACTGTGACATTCCATCTGTATGGGGTCTGTATCCAGGACGGAGCCATCGACCACTTCGTTCTCCCAAACTCACACTATAAGGCCGGCTGCCGCACTCTCCTGTCTTCTCGGGTTATGCTTTCCCTCGGCTTCGGGTCCCCCGACCTTGTATCCCTCACTTACACCCACCTGCCGACTGGCCGTGTCTATCGGATCATTGACTCTGGCACAGACTATATGTGGGCGGAGGTCCCTGAGGGGGCAGCCAGTGCACTCACCCAGACTGTCTCACGTGTCCGCACCGGTGAGATCTGTGACTGGATGTGGGCACGCTCAGAGTATGCCAAGTGGGCTTTCCTGAAGGGCTCGCCTGCTGCCCTGGCCAAGACCGGGGAACACAACTTTGACATCTCCCTCTTCGGAGACGACCTCCCCCCCGGCGTGGGTAACAACCAGACCTGCCCAGTCAGGTATTCACTGTCTGATTCCTGCTGGGGTCACCTCTGGGCCGGTGCCTATATATATGGCAACCCGCCCTTTGACAGACTCACCTGTGAGCGGATGCTCAAGAAGGCCAACCGAGACTTTGCAACCGACCCCGAGCACACGGTATTCCTCTTCCTGATTCCCCAGTCACACCTCAGTACCTTCAGGCAGCACCTTATTCACTGGGAGGTGCTACATGTGTATCCGGCTGGCACAGAGGGCATATTCAGCTACCGTCGTGAGCACACCTATGCTGGACGGCCCCTTCAGTCGGCTGGCTCGGAGGGCGGGGGGGACCGTGTCTTCATTGCTGGTACCCCGTTCCCGGTGGCTATCATCTACCGTGATCAGTACACGTCCATGAGGTTCACCCCTGAGAGGTGGTGCCATTCCGCATATGCTCATGCTCATGGTCTCAGGCTGGCTCAGCTCATGGACCTTGGTGTTGACATCGCCCGACCTGGCACTACAGTTACCCGGGAGCAGCTGCTGGCTCACAGGACCTGTGCTGAGGCCTGTGCTGTGTGTGTCCGTATGCGGACAGTACAGCCGAGTCCGAAGCACCCTCCGGCTGACAGATACAGGGCTCAGAAGCCTGGATCTATGTGGGCGGCTGATGCGACAGGCCCGATCACGCCTATTGGCTATGACGGGTCGAGGTACCGCTGGACCTTTGTGGAGTTCACTGTGAGGTTTACACTTTGCTACTTCTCTGCTGAGAAGTCGGCATACAGCTTCATTCTGGCTCAGTTCCTGGCAGACGTTGTTCATCACGGCTTTGCCTGCACTGGCCTGGTTCTCCGCACTGATTGTGCCCCGGAGCTGTGTGACCCTGCAGCACAGGCTCTGTACAAACACCATGGCATCAAACACCTGCAGTCGTCACCCACCCTGCACTGGCAGAACTTCATGGCTGAATATGTGATTGGTAAGATCTCGTCGGTCTCCCGTGCACTCCTGGAGACAGCCGGTATGGACCTCACCTACTGGCCTCTTGCAGACAGTCATGCCTGCCTGCTATGGGATATCCTGCCTCATGGGCGGGACGCCGTGGTGCCATTCTATCACCTTATGGGCTATCACTTTACCTACTCCCGTATCGAGATATTCGGCACCCTGTGCACTGTGGCCATGGATGCTCAGCAGATGCGGGCCCGCCATCCGGGGGTCTCCAAGAAGCGGACCCCCCGGGCCTGGCAGGGGCGGTTTGTGGGCATCAGCCTCAGGTCCTCGGCGGAAAAATATTTAATTTAGATTATTTATTGCTGATTTTAGATTAACTCTTTTTCATGTTGATTTTAGATTAAGTTTTCTTTATGTCATCCGGCTATGCCCATGCCCGGTGGTCCTTTTCACGACTCCTGTTCAAATCATGTGCACACAGGTCAAACGCACTAGTTCCCGCTAGCCATCATGAGGAAGCCTCCAAAAAGCTTTGTTCGCTGGCGTGTTCTGCTTTTAAAAAAGGCCCCTGTACTTCTTCTATATCCTAAACCCTTTGACTTGCCTTTAACCGCTGCACGCGACCGGCAAGCATCTTTGAAACTTCCGAGTTTCAAAGATGCGTTTTGTATTTTGGGTGCACCCTAATTTTACAAAACGGCCGAGCGCTTCCCGTTTGTGCGGGATATTCACATTTATTCCATGGAATATTTCATATGGATTAACACACATAAGCACGAAGGCATCGGCCACGCATCTTTGAAACTAACGAGTTTCAAAGATGCGTTTTTTGTCATTTGGGTGCGCATACCCAAATAACAAATCAGCCGAGCGCTTCCCGTTGGCGTGGGGTATTCAACGCTTGAATGTTGAATATTCATTGTAATATGAGTTAGCAAGCGAGGTTGCAAAGGCATCGGGACAGAATCTACGAAACTGTCCTATGCCTTTGCCTTTGGGTTTGGGTTCGAACGTGACACCCAAACCCAAAGATGCCAAACAGCCGAGGGCTTCCCGTGCGTCCTAAGCACGAAACTTGGCACGAATACTACCATGGTACATATATTTAAGTTACCAGAAGCTCAAGGCTTCAAGTTACTTGTGCGCGAACGCGCAATTTATTTCTAAGGCAGATGTTTTGGGTTTGGGTTCGAACGTGACACCCAAACCCAAAGATGCCAAACAGCCGAGGGCTTCCCGTGCGTCCTAGAGCACGAAACTTGGTACACATACTGCCAAGATACATATCTTTGAGTTACTTGAAGCTCAAGGCTTCAAGTTACTTGTGCGCGAAACGCGCAATTTATTTCTAAGGCAGATGTTTTGGGTTTGGGTTCGAACGTGACACCCAAACCCAAAGATGCCAAACAGCCGAGGGCTTCCCGTGCGTCCTAACGCACGAAACTTGGCACGAATACTACCATGGTACATATATTTAAGTTACCAGAAGCTCAAGGCTTCAAGTTACTTGTGCGCGAAACGCGCAATGTATTTCTAAGGCAGATGTTTTGGGTTTGGGTTCGAACGTGACACCCAAACCCAAAGATGCCAAACAGCCGAGGGCTTCCCGTGCGTCCTAGAGCACGAAACTTGGCACGAATACTGCCAAGATACATATTTTTGAGTAACTTGAAGCTCAAGGCTTCAAGTTACTTGTGCGCGAAACGCGCAATGTATTTCTAAGGCAGATGTTTTGGGTTTGGGTTCGAACGTGACACCCAAACCCAAAGATGCCAAACAGCCGAGGGCTTCCCGTGCGTCCTAGAGCACGAAACTTGGCACACATACTGCCAAGATACATATTTTTGAGTAACTTGAAGCTCAAGGCTTCAAGTTACTTACTTTTTTTCAAGCAGAACACGCCGTGAGTGTCTATTGTGGCAAAGATGGCAAATAATAAAAGTCATTATGCGTAAAGAGTCGTTATTCACGGCCGTGACTTTTAGATTCACGGCCGTGAATCTTTCCGAATGGAACCAAAAACCGTTCGATTAAAATCGGACGGTTTTGGTTCCATTCGGACATATGGACATCACGGCAAGACAACTCTTCAGTGTAATATTTCGCATGGCATGGCGATAGCTCAACAGGTACAGTGCAGCGTCATGGATGCATGCACCGGTAATAGCCGGATGAGATAAAAAAAACTTAATCTAAAATCAACATGAAAAATGGGTTAATCTAAAATCAGAGAGAAATAATCTAAATTAAATTGCCTACCGTCCTCGGCCTACAAGGTACTGGACCTGGAGAGAAACAAGGTTGTTTCCGAGGGCCGGCCAGACTTCATCAGAAACTACTCAGAGTTCGGGCAGGTGATGTCATCGTTCCCTGCCCCCGCTCCCGACGAGCAGCACTCCGCACCCGTGCCCAGTGACAGGCCGGAGCCGTGGAAGGACTACACCACTGACATGGTGGTGACGGTCCATTCCGTGGCTGCCTATTATGACACCCAGGACGGTGAGACCTATGCCACTGTACAGTTGCTTGACACTGGTTCAGCCGACACTTTCTGGACCACCGCCCAGCGGTATGCCATGGCTGACCCTGCGGGCACTGCTTGGTTTGACTTGGTCCACTGGCTGGACCGCCGCAGGGTCATTGACTGTGTCAATCAATACTACCCGCTCTGGACTCTGGCTAAGGCTCAGGAGGCCCGCGGTGATCCGCTGTATCCGGCACTCGTTGTGTCCACGGACATGAGGCGGTCCAGGTCCTATGGGGTTCTCTTCCGGCCTATGGCCTACGGTGATGTGACTGCCCCACGTGCCTATGCCATGGACCTCCGTGCCAGTCTGGTGGTGTTCCCTGATACCCACAGTGCTTGCCACCTTCCCTTCTCCGACCACCCGGAGCAGGACCAGTGGCTCCTTCCGCACTATGTGGTCCCACCAGAGGACACGGTCGGTACATTGCCTGCCAGCGGCACACTCAGCTTCTGTCATATCTCTGCTGACCTCGCCGAGCGCCTGTACCACACTGCAGCTCCTGATCTGCCACTGCCAGGTGGGTACCGCCAGGCACTGTCTATGCCTGATGGGGCTCAGTGGGAGGAGGCTATTACCGGTGGGGAGGTGCAGCCTCTGATTGACCAGGGTAAGATAGAGCCGGTGGAGGTGCTACCCGACGGTGAGATCGCCACCAGCACCATCTTTGTGCTGAATAAGCCCTGGAAGCCACGGGATGGTCTACCGCCCGTCCAAATTCATAAAGCTCGGATGGCCGTGGCTGCCACATGGCACTGGGGCTACACCCAAGCTGAGACCGCATGCACGGTAGCAGACCTGCCCACCTTCCGCCTTCTCTTCATCCTGTCTATTATCTTTGCTGGTATGGGGGTTATGGTCTATCACTTTGACGTCAGTCAGGCCTTTGTTCATGCCCGTCTGGAGGTTCCTATATATGTGCGGTTCCCCTCTGGGTATATGTATAAGGGCAGATATGGCTATGCCAAGCTGCTCTATGCTCTCTACGGGCTACGGACGGCTGGTGCTTCCTGGCAGAAGCTGGCCAACAAATTCATGAAGTCCTTCACCTATCAGGGAATGCACTTCACCCAGTCCACATATGACCCGTGCCTATACTATATTGTGACCTCTGTGTTCGTGGCCTTCGTGGCTGTCTACGTGGATGACTTCGGGCTGACATGTGATGATGCCTTCCACCAGGCTTTCTGGGCAGCTTTCCAGGCGGCATTCAAGAGCAAGAATCTTGGCCGTATGACAGCCGTCCTGCAGCTTGCGGTTGACTATGATCGGTGGGGCATTGCACTGTCCCAAACCAGGCAGATCAAGGAGCTCATGTCCAAGTTCAAGCTTCCGGCCAAAACCTTTCACAATCCGATGGATGTGAACCTCGTTATCCAGAAGCCGGAGCACCCTGATCTCACCCTTGTCACCCCGTATCTCTCACTGCTTGGGTCCCTGCTGTGGATTGCACGGTGCACCAGGCCAGATGTGTATTACTCAGTCATATATCTGGCACAGTTCTCCTCATGCCCCTCGGCTCAGGCCTGGGAGGCACTTCAGAGAGTGGCTCAGTATCTATACTTCACACGGCACTTGTGCCCGGAGGCACAGCGTGAGCCGATATGCCTATGCGTCCGTATGTGTGTCATCGGGGGTAATCTGGGATTGGCACGATGACAGTGAAATTGGGCTTGAAATCACGATGAGAATGAATACCAGATGTCCGGGGTATGACAGTATGACACTATGACACACTATGACAGTATGACACTATAGTAGTATGACAGTACTGTGGGGGGTGTCATCGTGGAACTCAGTCAGACCCTCGAAGAATGGTCAGATTCGCATCGGGGTTGAAAAGACAATGAAATCGAATATCAGATATCAAGGTTATGACAGTATGACAGTATGACGCTATGACAGTATGACCGTATGACAGTACAGTAGTATGACAGTACTGTGGGGCAGTCATCGTGTCAGTCTGTCGGCATAACATCTGAATCGATAATGACGAATCGGAATTAGAAATGAGATCGGATCGGGAATTGAACGTTGAGCCGAAGTGTGACATCGGCTCTCGAGTGGTTGACCCTGCAACCTGAGTGACGAGTGAATAAGTGGAGCACTTGAGAAGTGTTTAGCCTTCAGAACTCGGAACCGAATTATCGTTTGTACCTCAATCTGGCCCTGATCCAGTATATTATAAAAATCCGAATTGTGTACCTTTGCACGTTCACTCAAAAACATATCTCCGAGAATCTGTCGTAGTGCCCACGGGCACATTTGGTATCAGTGTGTTGCGAATTCGCCCCTGCGCAACTCGCCCACGGACCTGTTGGACCTTTCGTTGTAATACAGGGGGAGAGCTGTACTTCCGGCTATACGTGCGCAATTTTTGCCTCTGTAAGTACATTTTTTTTCGTATACAACGGCCGTATTCTCTGGGAAATATCTATCTATGGGTGGGCATTTAGTGGGTTGGAGAAAAGTTCACAGCCGTTTTTGTCAAGGTTTCTGTCATCCACCAAAATATCTAAGAGGCTTCTTCTGATTGCGTAGCAGTTTTTAGGATCTCCCGATTCAAACTTACATGCATTGATTGCCTCATGAATATCGTGTGCCCTATTCGAGTACTCCGCAAGTGAGCATGGGACTGCTTTGTTGGAAAGGCGGTGCCAGGCCAAAAGTTTCCAAAACTCTTTCTTTTGGACATATTGGAGTTCGGGATATTTAATTGTTCCCGTGACATGGTCCACTTCGGGTTTAGCGGTCACAGCAATGGTATTCTTTTTTGAACTTGATGGACGGTACATGCTAGCCTGTCACACGGGCGTTGGATCAAATTTTTGGGGGACATACTGTAGCGTGTGACCCCCAAGCACCCCTCAAATCACTGCCCATAACACACGGGCGGTGATTGTGGGCCGGGAGCATAAGGTAAGGACCCTCTAAGCACTCGTATCACTGCAGACATGACATAGCTATCACGGGCAGTGACTGTAGGTCTTGTTGAGGGCATAAGGTGAGGCGTGTGACCCCCAAGCACCCCTGTCAGATCACTGCCCATGACATAGCTGTCACTGGCAGTGACTGTGGGCCGTGTGGGGGGGCATACGGCAAGGCGTGCGACCCCCAAGCACTCCTCAGATCACTGCCCATGGCATAGCTGTCACGGGCAGTGACTGTGGGCCGTGTTGGGGGA
>LGRX02002341.1:0-26052 GCA_001247695.2 Cymbomonas tetramitiformis
TTACCGCCAGATCAATGAAATCACCGTAAAGGACCGTTATCCTCTTCCCGATGTACAGTCTCTCATTGATGACCTGCAGGGAGCGACCATCTTCTCCACCGCGGACGCTCTGTGGGGATTCTGGCAGGTGCCCATGGAGGAGGACGCAATCGAGAAGACGGCGATGACCACGCCGTTCGGAGCTTATGAGTGGCTGGTTATGCCCATGGGGTTGTCGAACAGTCATTCTTGCTGGCAGCGTATGATGCAGAGCTACCTAGGACACCTCCCTTTCGTAAGAGTGTTCGTGGACGATATCATGATCTTCAGCCGCAACCCAACTGAGCATCTCGGGCACTTGAAGCAAGTATTGGAGGTCTGTCGCCAAAATAAAGTCAGACTGAAGGAATCGAGGTTGAGGTGCTTCAAGCGCTCAGTACGATTCCTCGGGCACGTCATCGATCGTGCAGGATGCCGACCCCAGCAAGACAAGGTCGCAGCCGTAAAGGATTGGCGCAAGCTTGAGACGGTCAAGCACGTGAGACAGTTCCTGGGACTAGCTGGGTTCTACAGGCGGTACATCCAGGGATTCTCTGACCTGGCGCACCCGCTCACCAAGCTGACCAAGAACTTGGTACCCTGGGAATGGGGGCCAGATCAGGAGCAGGCGTTTGCGCGGCTCAAGACCGCCCTCACCACTGCACCGACCTTGATCTTGCCCGATCAGGAAGCAGCTCATCGCGGCACCAGCCCCTTTGTTGTGCAGACCGATGCGAGCGCAGTGGCATTAGCCGGCGTGCTGATGCAGGATCTAGGCAAGGGCCTGCAGCCCATAGCCTTCGAGAGTAAGCAATTCTCCTCAGCCGAGCAGAACTACCACGCGGGTGAGCGAGAGCTGGCCGCGATTTACCACTGCACCACACAGACGTGGAGACACTACCTGATCTTCACGGAGTTTAGGCTGATGGGGGACCATGCTCCACTGAAGTGGCTGTTTGCACCTGGACGTGAGCTCAGCCGACGACAGGCCAGGTGGTATGAAGATCTGGTGGAAGTAGGAGTGCATGTAATGGAGCA
This sequence comes from Cymbomonas tetramitiformis, assembly GCA_001247695.2. Taxonomy (NCBI): domain Eukaryota; kingdom Viridiplantae; phylum Chlorophyta; class Pyramimonadophyceae; order Pyramimonadales; family Pyramimonadaceae; genus Cymbomonas; species Cymbomonas tetramitiformis. Next base: position 1,057 of record LGRX02002341.1, read on the forward strand.
CGTGCCAGGACGCACACTGGTGGTACCGGACGCTGCCTCACGGCGACCGGACTATGTGCAGGCGACGGCGCGAGAAGGGCTTAAGGAAGCAGGGTATGTGGACCCGAGCACCGACCAGCCAGTATCTGCAGAGGAGGGCAGAAGAGCAGCGGGAGCTAAAGGGAAACCAGCAGAAGTAACCAAGGCCAAGGCTGAGGTGAATGCAGCGGTGAAGGAAAAGAAGGTGGAGAAGGAGGACCCTAGCTCTCCCTTGGACGCGGGGTTCAGCTCATCAGATGAGGAGGACGAGGAACACCCTCCAGTGAGCCCTCCAGTGGTGACAGGGAAGCTGACGCAGCTCAATGGACTGTGGTGGGCGGAGACCCCCGACCTGTGGCGCGACGCTATGGACACAGTAGCCACGATGGCGGTAGCCTCTGCCTTCGCGGGCGTAACTACTAGAGCGGTAGCAGCAGAGCAATCAGCAACAGGTGATGACCCAGCGTCTCCCTTGGATGCAGAAGCCGTTCTGTCAGAGACACCCCCAGCACAGCCGCCTGCAACAGTAGCTCAGAAGCCAGCAGCAGAGCAGCAGCAGCCATCAGCAGCAGCGCAGCAACCAGCAGCACAACCGCCAGCGACAGCAGCAGAGCGGCAGAAAGCAAGTCCAAGGATCCGACCCGGAGGACCGCTGGTGGACAAGCAGGATTGGAAGTTGATCTCCTCGGAGTTCGCTAGGCTGCAGAGCAAGTACTCTCGAGCACTGGGAGGACCGTTCCAGGTGGATGCGTGCTGTGACGCTATGGGCCAGAATCGACAGGTGAGCACATTCTGGACTGATTGCTTGAACGAGCAGTGGAGGGGCCGTATCGTCTGGTGCAACCCCCCCTTCTCAGACCCCAACGTGAGCATTGAGGACATTCTGCGACACTACGCATCTGAGGCAAAGCAGGACCCGTGTCACACAGCCGCCTTGTTCTTATTGCCCGACTTCCCTCAGGCGAGTTGGCGACCGTTGCTACGCGAGTTTGGCCTGGAGATCGTGGAGGTCATTCCAAGGGTGAACGAGCATGGTGAACCCAACAGACTGTTTACCTCACCTGGAGAGGAGAGGGGTCACCGCTCGGCTCTGCAGGAACTGCCAGTCCCATGGCCAGTGCTAGTAGTGATAGCCAGGCCGCAGAAGCCACCCAGCAAGCTGGCCCCACGCGAGAGACCCACAGCGCAACCAGCAGTCACGCTCTCCGGAGCAGCAGCAAAGGTCAGAGACAAGTCGGGGACAGTGGAGCCAGGGGTGTTCTTGCGAGCGCTGAGAGCTGAGCACAGACGCAGCGAATATCTCAGGACCCTGAAGCAGGAGCTGCTAAATACCCAGCATCATCGCACAGAGCATTTCCGGTTGGTAAGCGACATCATTTGGAGAGTGGCTGAAGGGCGCTACCAGGTGGTGCTGGCACCGGACTCGCCCTTGCGGGAGCTAGTGTTGAGAGAAGCTCACGAGGCACCATCCGCAGGCCACACCGGCAGGGACAAGACGCTGGAGCGGGTCCGAAGACGTTTCTGGTGGCCGCGAATGGACCTAGATATAGCGGAATGGGTAAAGACGTGCGTGACGTGCCAGCAGACCCAGCCGCGGCAAGGGTATCCCATGGGACTGTTGCAACCGCATCGAGTGCCAAGCAGACTCTAGGAGGTTGTCAGCATCGATTTCGTAACCGGGCTTCCGATGACTCAGCGAGGAGTAAACGCCTTCACTACCTTCACCTGCAAGCTGAGCAAAACAGGGGAGAAGTCCTCTCCGGAGGCCTTTCGGCCAGTTTTCGAGAAAACATTTGTTTTTTCTTGTTTTGACATCTTTTTGCATACTTAAGGGTCAAAATTCTTTCGGCCAATCTTCGGCCAAACCCTCTTTTTGGGAGACTCTCTCGGCCAGGGGCCGGTCAATCGCGACAGGACTTCTCCCCTGGAGCAAAATGGAACATGTGGTGCCAATGACCTTCAACGACAGCTCTGCAGAAGTGGTGGTAAGATTGTTCATGGACGCAGTATGGCGATTGCACGGAGCTCCAATGAAGATAGTGTGCGACCGAGACCCCCGCTTTCGCGACGCCATGACTCAGGAGTTCATGCGACTGATGGGCGTCAAGGTAGCTAGCACCACTCCCGATCACCCTCAGAGCGACGGGCAAGCGGAACGCAGCAACCACACCGTGGAGCGTATGCTGCGCTGCTACGTTGCTGAGAACCAAGAGGACTGGGACCTCTGGGTGACACCTGTGGAGTACGCGATCAATGACTCCACGTCAGCGGCGACTGGATTCTCTCCCTTTGAGTTGGTGTACGGACACGCTCCCGCAACACAGCTGGACTTCTTCATGGACGCAGCCTTGGAAGGCGGGTCAAGACGAGGAACAGGTGGGCGAGTAGCGGCGGATAAGAGAGGGACTGCGCACGAGCTGGCCAAGCAGTTTGCGCGGCAACTGCAGGCAGCGCGGGTGAACCTGCAGATGGCCCAGCAGCGCATGATGGAGCAGTTTGACGCACGACACCGGCTGCAGCACATTAAGGTGAATGATCAGGTATGGGTGGATGGCCAGCACCTGACTCTGCCTGGAGATCGGGGGATGAAGCCGAAGCTGCGCAAGATCAGGCACGGCCCCCTACGTGTAATAGAATGTCTGTACAGCGACAGGCAGCAAGAGCTGCCAGAGCAGGACCGTGGAGCTCCGTCAGCATACAGGTTAGAGCTACCCGTGCATTGGAAGGTGCGCGACGTGTTCACAGCGGATCGGCTCACCCCAGTTCAGTCGGGAGCTAAGCACTTCGTGAGCAGGCAAGAGGAAATAGCACCACCACCGGTCTTGGTAGAGGGTCAGAGGGAGCGTGAGGTGGAACGCATCATCAGCACTCGCTTCAGGAAGCTAGGTGGGAAGGCTGGCGGGACAGTGAAGGAGTGGCTAACTAAATGGAAAGGGCTGTCGCATAGTCACAGCCAGTGGCGAACCAGAGAGGACTTGGAAGGGCGAGGGGGCAGGCTGGAACCACTGCGAGTCTTCGAAGCTGAGGAGGAAAGGTTGAAGAAGGCTCCAGAGAAAAGACGAAGGGAGACTCACAAGGGTCAGGAGGAGCAGCGGGCACAGTTGATGGCAATGAGACCTCCAACCCCGACAGTCCACAGCAGTAGCCAGAACCGAGCTTATCAGCCTCACCTCTCGAGAGTGCAGCACCCAGTCAGAATTTTGGTGTTGTTCTGCGGTACCGGCTCAGTGGAGCAGCAGTTCCAACGTCAGTTCAGGGACTGCGAGGTAGTAACAGTGGACATCCTACCAAAGTGGCAAGCCACGTGCACGGAGGACATCCTTCACTGGAACTACAAGCTCTACCCACGACATCATTTCGACGTCATCTGGGCCAGCCCTTCCTGCAAGGAGTATAGCAAGGCGAAGACACTGGGGGCTCCAGATCTGAAGCTGGCGGACAGGCGCGTGCGGCGTACCGGGGAGATCATTGAGTTTTACGATCCTGCGTATTTCTTCATAGAAAACCCTGCTGGCGACGCGCTGCGAGGATTGCACACGCGCGCCGTAATAAAAGGTCTGCCAGAGCCGCTGTTGACCACCTATTGTAAGTATGGCACACCGTACATGAAGCCAACTCACATATGGACAAATGCAGCACCTTCGGTACCTTTGTTGCTGTGCACCCACACGACTCCCTGCCCTGCGCGAGCGATGCTAGGGAGGCACGAGAACACGGCCCAGGGGGGCATCTCCTCGGCCAACACCCGCAGTATGGGTTCAGCCCAAGCGGTATATGCAATACCTCGCGCGTTGCTGCACCACCTGTTTTGCGAGCTGAAGCTGAACGAGCGCATGAAGGAGGAGAGTGCGCTCGCGGTAATGAACCTCATTTCGACGCTGACAGCGAGGACTGACACGTGCGAGTTTCAAGATACCGAGGCTGGTCAGCCACGGGGCGCAATGGCCGCGGAAGACCCGTGATCTGGGGAAGTGCCGGGGTTGCCAAACCTGATGAGCGTTGCCAGCGTGAGACGGTGAGGCGCCTTGGCGTACCCGGATTGCGGAAGGGGACCCAGACCCAAGGACTGGGGGGCACGGACCCAAGAACCGTAAGGGGGACCCGGACCCGAGGACTGGGGGGCACGGACCCAAGAACCGAGGGCTTAGCAGCCCGATCTTGTCGCAAAGTGCATGCTAACCCCCCTGACTATGTACATAAGGGCACGCAGGACAGCCTAGCGAGGACGTAGGCGCGCCGAAAAGGGGGGGAGAGTTGTACTAGGGTGTATCGCGAGTCAGACGAGAGACAGACGTGTCAGAATGACGAGTGACAACACCGATGACAGTCACCAGTATGACCGAGAGGTATGACGAGGGTGACTGACAGCATGTGACTTTTGAACATCTGCAACCACAGCAGATCAGGTTGAGAGAATGGGTGGGAAACCATTCCAGAAATGGGGGGAACCATTTTATATTCAAACAGCCACACAGAACTGGAGGGAAACCAGGAGAGCCCCAGTTCTTGCCACGTCATCAGATCTATGACTATTCAGCAAATCAGAGCAGAGATCATTGTATGACTGGCAGCTGCAGCCCAAGGGCTAAATGACAAGGCAGGTCATAGGATATGTGAACATGAAGTGACTGAGCACTGTGACTGTCGAATTCGGATGAGATCTGAGGGAATTCGAGTCGACATGTTACTACTTAAAGAGCTGAACAAGCTCTCATGCCAGTTTTTGAATTAGTTACACATTGGCACTAACCTCTGGTGTCTTGTAACTTCAAACAGTGAAAGTTCACCTAAATTATACGAAATATCCGACAGTATACAAAGTCTTCCGATATCACCCTATGGTCCCAGTACCATATTCCCTGTAAGTGTTACTTGCATACCTGTGAGACTGGTTCAGTCCTCACAACCGAACAATGACTGCTAGCGATTCGGCGTCCCTTAAGGACTTTTCGCCTACGCCATGAAGGCGGACTCAGCCCGACGTCGGCTGCCTCTGACGAACAGACCCTGAAGTTGGGCGACTTGCTGGGTGACGACCTTCCAGGTCTGGAATGCCAGGTGCCGGAGTTCGCGCTGATGCGCCGACCGGTCCGCCCTGGCCTTCCATGTGACCCATGCAAGTCGCGCGGTTGCGCGCTGACGAGCTAACAAGGAGACCCTGGCGCGTCGTTGCGCTGACTCCTGCGCCCAGGTGCTCCAATGGCCGAGGGCCAATGCGAGCGCGGACCGACGTCGCTCCCCTTGGGGCAGCTCAACTCCTCCCTGGTCCCTACTGACTCTGTACCTCGTGGGGGCTGGGTCCGGAGGCTGAGTCGTGACTAGCGCACTGCCGAACCCCTCGCTCGTACCCTGGTCGAGCATACAGCGGGGGGTCCCCTTGCCAGTCTGGCCTGAGCCGGATACGGGCCTTGTGCTCCCCCGACTGGACGAAGTCTGGCAGCTCTGTGCGAAGGACATCGTCGAACTCCTCTTCTGCAGGGGGACTACAGTCACTGGCCCGGAAAATCTCCAAGCGCCCTGGGGCACTTGTGAGATTCCCTTCCTCATACCCCACGAGGGGAGAGAGGGAGGGCGTTACCGGTTCCGGCACCGGTTCCTGACGGACGAGTCTACCACCCGCACTCCTGCTGGACGCAGGGGGCGGGGAGAAGGGGACCGCTGAGGGGTTCAGACCCTTAGCAGAGCGGTCCGAGTCCGACTCTGAGCTAGCGGTCGCCGCCGGCGCCGGAGCCCCGGACGACGCACGCTCCCGACGCGCCGTTTGCCGTAGTGTAGAGCTCAACGCGAGCTCGGACACCGGCTCGGCTCCACTGACTCTCACCGGTGAGAGGGTTCTCGGTGGTGAGGCCCCAAGGGGCTCACTCGACAACCCTGGAGGGGGCCTCAGAGGCGCATACACCGGTGTAGCCCCGGGGGCTCCACCGCCGTATTGGCGTGAGAGTGCACGCCGCACTCCCCCCCCTTCACCGAAGCGCCAATCCCGGATGTCTGACCTGCCAGCCGCGCCCCAGAACTCCGAAGAGCCCTGGCCGACCGACACGAGGCCCGCAGCGCGAGAGCCCGACTGACCGAACCCGCCGGCCGAGCTGGGGGCGGCGCCGGCCCGACCCCGCCTACGACGACCCGACCGACCGACAAATTCTTCACCATCGGAGTACATTATCTTTCGTGCAATCTAATTGGAGGTGCCGTATGCAACGCGCTGCAACCAGCACCCGCCGATCCAGAAATCTACCAGTGGTGCGCGAGCATAAGCGGCTTACACCGGCCGAAGCGCGGTCATTTCCGGACAATATGGGACTAGAAGACTCAACGGCTAAAGCCACGCGAGATCACAAGCCGACCCGGAAAGCTACGCAAAATTCGAAAGAATTGCGCAGCGCTTCCGCCGCAGAGGGTCGAAATTGCCGGAATTCCAGAGCGATTTGGTCCCGGCTGCCTGTGAAGCCTAAAATTACGGACTAAATCCGCACGTGCTTATGCGTGCGTGTGCCGGGCGACGGGTAAACGCGCGCACGTCAAAAAAAAATCCGACGAGCGGAAGATCCTCAAGCGGACACGGCTCCAAGGGTACCTGGAACCATCAAACGCACCACACCGACGCGAAACGCAAACCCAAGCAAAGCCATCCTAGATTTCAAGGAGGCACCAAGGGGCAAGCTAAACGCGCAAGGCAAGGCTACATTCAATCAGAATTGTGCAAGAAATTGCGGAAGCGACGCGGGAAAACGGACCAATTACCATTTTGTAGGAGGCTACACTCCAGCTTCTTCACTTCTTTACACTTTCGGGCTTATCTATTACTAACTATTAAACGACCGCACGAGGTATGATTTCGATACTACGGCGGTCAACTATCCGGAATATGATTTCGATATTCACTTCAAGTTATGCTTTCAATGTATGCTTTCAATACAAATATACAGCGGTTACGGTTTCGTACTTTTTTATGTTACTTTTCACTCAGTTCAGTTCTCATCTCCGAAACTGGTTACACTTGAAGTTCTTATTATACATTCATGAACTCCCTTCATAGCTCAACTGTACTATGTACTCCGTACAGCAGACTAGGCACCTCACATCAACATCATTCAGATCGGTCCTGCTGTACTCCGTACTGAGTACTCTTATAGTTGTAGTTGCTTTTTGTACTTAGCCGTTTTACTTGCGTTTCTGGCTCTTGTGATTGCCTCCTAGCACAGCCAGCCAGCACATGCGTACGAACTCCTTCACCACGATTTGTTTCCCCCAAGTCTCCTCACCAAGTACAGGTGTCATTTAGATATGCCTAGTGGGCGTCATGCTGGAACCGTACGTGCGCATATCGAGTCTATCGGATTCCCACTGTTTCCGTCTCCAACGCTGCGCCGGCGATGTGATGTCTGCAAGCACTTTGATCAAGTGTGCTGCAGTGACATTCCGGAAAGTGTGCGCCGCCACTGAGACGTGTGGCGGCAGTGATAAACCCGGAATTTCTACACCTGCACTATGCTGATCGGTATGCCGGCAGTGACATGCCTTGAAAGTTTGTCAACGAGTACCAATAGATACCAGTAATTACACATAATCACCGATCACCACTAATCACCAATAAATGCGGGCAATCAAGCTCATAATTTACTCGAGGTTAGGCCTTTCAGTAGGCATCGTCACTGTCATGTGCGCCGGCACAGACACGCCTAATATGGATGTGCTGAAGTTGTGATATGTGCAGGGAGTGACACGCCTAGAATTGTCACCCCGCCAGCACTGTGATGTGTGCCGGCGCAGTGACACTCCAGGAATCATTGCTGCGCCAGCCGCTGTGATGTGACCCACGTCTGCCGTCAGTAGGAATTGCTGCGCCGCCGGCACTATGATGTGTGACAGCAGTGCCATGGGTTGCGTGTTTATTTGGGAATAGAAAAGTAGTCGCCTGGGGAATAAGACCATTTTGGCTTATTTGGGAATAGCTTTTCGGCAGGTGATGCACGACAGCCGGACGGGGCTAGTCACACGACAGCGACAGACCAGGTGAAGAATCCAGTCTAGAGTCTTGTTCGTTCATGTATCCTGTTCCATGCTTCCACCACAACCGATCGACACGCAAATTTTAAATTGTTAAATTCACATTTCTGAAATCAGAATGCGATCCAACGAGGGATACTTGTCACCGGACCGATCGATCGGTCTGTACGTATATTCTAGCGTACACGTACAGCCGTGTATGGCATTCGTGCTCACCTCATCAAGCTATCCCGCACGCCCTTAAGTGAGTGAAAATTGCTCAGGGCTCTACCGATATCGCTTCCACCTCCCTTCGGTCAAGCTGTTGAATAGTGCAGCGACTTTTGTGTTCGGTATACTATCGTATGCCGAACACGCAATGAAAGTGTGCATATCAGTTCTTCCGGGTGTCTTAGGAACATCATATTTCTTGCGCACGCAAGATCCGTTCAGATTTTAGGAGTCTGGACGCCGCGTGTTAGAGGGGCTGATTGGGCATGCGTCGCATGCCCAGCAGGGAAGCATAATAAACAGCATGAGCATATCACACATATCGCATATGCATACTAAACATATCACGAGCATCTGACAGTGCACTGTCACCTTTCGTGGAAACGCGGATCGTCAACCGCATCCACGTTTCCGCTGCCCTAGCACATATGGTTACAGAAGTACAGACATTCTCATATCTATACATATATATATATATGTCCATTCCTTTGAATACAAACGATTGTGCAGAAGCAAATTTGTATATTTAGTGTCTTGGTAGCGAGGCCTTTTTAGAACTTTATAAAATGTCAATATGTAGCTTACTATGTTGTGGGGCCACCTGCATTATTCGGGCCCAGTTGTACTGAAATGATCAACAAAACAATTGCATGCTCAGATATTATTTACCTTGTTTCTGTATGTTTATGGAGCCATTTCCACAAAATTGTACTGCACTGTGTGCAAATCTAGATTGTAACAACTAAAAGCAGACCTGCGGTTTCTCCAGATCAAGGTATGACATGGCTTTAATCGCAGGAGGTTTCCCACACTGACCATCTTTTTCACCAGCCAATGACGCTTTCTTAAGGTTTTCGGGAGAAGTTTTCCCAGTTTGCCTGGCATTAGCGATCGGATTCTGATTCCAGACTGAAAATGTCTGCGACCCGTTTTCCGACCATTGTTGGAAGCGATTCACGATGGAAGAGTCTGGCGCAAGTGGCTGCTCAGGGGAAACTGATTCTAATCCTGGATATTGTGTCCCTGGTGTGGTAGAATCACAGAAACTATACTGCAGCCAGCAAAACCTTTCCTCTCAGTCCCCGTCGTAAAGGCTGGACGTAAAATCAGGGATTGTATGCAATATACTTCTAGCCTATTACCACCATCACCCGTGGTATTACCACCATCATGCGAAGGACAAGCGAGAGCTTAGTCTGGCTTTCCAAGGAATTGGTACAGCAGGCATGGTGTATGCAACATATATATTACCACCTGTGTGGTAGAATCACAGAAACTATACTGCAGCCAGCAAAACCTTTCCTCTCAGTCCCCGTCGTAAAGGCTGGACGTAAAATCAGGGATTGTATGCAATATACTTCTAGCCTATTACCACCATCACCCGTGGTATTACCACCATCATGCACAAAGGACAAGCGAGAGCTTAGTCTGGATGCTTTCCAAGGAATTGGTACAGCAGGCATGGTGTATGCAACATATGTATTTTTTCGTGGACAACCAGCGCTTGGACAAGTAGTGAAACTCTCTTCGGGAGAGCGCTTGGTTTCTTCCAGCGACACTACCACGGGACTCTTCGGAGAGGAAGACTTGCTGGAGGAGCGCGTGCGTGAATGTGCCCAGTACACCCTGGAGTCTTCCGCCGTGAAAGCAAGCGGCTTGTCTGATTGGGGGCTTCTGAGGAGCGCGAAGGAGGCTATCTGATACCTGCAGCTGCGAGAGGGGGCGGTTCTCTGTGGAAAGCTCGCCGGCCTTGCCCGGCGATGAGAGGACGTTGGCGTTGCCAGGCGTCGAGGGGACGCTGTCGTTTGAATATAGGCTCAGAGCGTCATCAATGATGGAGCCCGATGAAGGTATTCTTGTGTGCGTCGCTTGGCCGTCGCTTGGCGTCTGCAAGTTCCCTCAGAAACGGACAGAGAGACGTGAGGGCACCTTTTCCGATGTCGCCTTGCCAGGCATAAGTTCAAGCGACACGGCGCAGGAGCGGCAACAGCTTTGGGCAGGTGACAGAGTCAGAGGAGAGAGCTTTACTCGCGTCGAGCCGCGCACATCGCGGGAGCTGCAGAAGCGCAGCTCTGAAGACCAGCGAACGCCTTGGTCAAGACGAGAAAGGCAACACTTTCGTCCGGTACGACAGGTTTCACAGCCGTATCACTCACCAAAAAAGTGCGGATGATGACCTCTGCGGACGGCAAAGTTTCTGGCTTTCTCGAGGACGGACTCGATCCCTTAGCGGATTTCTGCCCACTCCGCGTGCCGCACATTCGATCAGTGTGCATTCTTCACAGGTGAAACGCAGAAGACGAAAATAATGATTTTACTTACGACGGTGGTACACCAAAATTCAGTGACCTAAAGTCTAATTTCTTGTTATAATTTTGATTCCACCGGAAGACTCGCCTCCTGTCTTGATGCTATTCAGGTCGTATTCATATGCTGACAGGCGAGTTGTTGATGTACAAATTTGGGCATGATGTGAACAAAAAGTCGCTTTCAACACGTTGGAACCACCTGCCCGTCACTTAAACTGAAATGTGGCTTTACCTGGAATCTCAGCCGCGGAGGCTGCCAGACCGGCAGCCGGTCTCAGGCACTACGGCAAAACATATCTACACTTGGAGAGTACTATACAGAGGCGCGTGCTGAGAGTAGCTGAGAGTAAGTACCGGAGTCTGCGGCATCAAAAACATCGGATTCGCTACTTCGGATGCGCGTCGTTGGCCTCGGAAATTGTGCGGGGAGAGCCCTACGAGAGCACACGGTTCCGGTTCCAAGTTTCTGAGGTCGGAAACTCAAGAAGACATTTCGGAAGCAACACATATCCTGACACTGCGCCGCGAGCAGAGCGTGTCCCACTGTGCCAGGGCCTGAAGTGAGCACTTGGCGTTCAATGCAGGTCGGAAAAAGCATCTCACAAAGCAAGCGAGCACGGAAACGAAAACCAGTTTTCGCCACGGGAAGCACTCGACAACGCGGCGACGGCGGCACAGTCAGCCGAACCGAGGTCCGCTTCTCTCCGCAAAGCGCGTCACGCTTGAGAGAGTGTGTGCAAAGGGAGAATCGTCACCAGAAATATATTTGCACACCGCGAAGATCGCAGAGCCAAGAAGAAGACAACTCCCAGCAACCAGGAGTATGATGTATTTAAGCTCCATGAAGGCCTGGTGTTTAACAGTTGGCGGGGCCTTGAACGTTGAAGCAAGGGCGGCGTGAAGAAGCTCGAGATGCAGTGCTGCGTCTGCAAGTGATTTAATTTTCAATATCGTTTCTCGAAAGCTCGCATCATCCTGTGAGGACACAATTATAACGGCCCGTCATGTCTCTCCGGTATTCATCGTGGCAGTGCTCAGGTATGCGAAGTACGACAAGTTAACTGTGCAGACACCAGGAAATGCACTATGCTTACCGTGCCACGGATGTCAACACGAAATGTGACAGGATCCTTCCACGAAAACGACGCTCAGCGTTGCAGTTGCTTTGCTGTGGTGCTGCAAAGCGCTAACGGTACGCAGATCTTCCTTGCATCAAGAATCACGATGGAACGCATTCAAGTTAGCTGTCAGCTAAATTACCAGAATATTTTGAACTGCTCGTCGACGATGCGAGCAGCAGAGAGCGCTTGATGGTGGTCTTGGTAAGGACGGGAAGATAAGAGGGCAGGGAGAGGACGCGAGAGAGCTATCACGTCTGCCCCTGCCGTGGTGTCAGGGTAACAGCTAAACGATGCACATGAGACCGTGGGTAATAACGTCTCAAGTGTAAAATGCCATCAAAAGTGTGCGAGACGCGATGAATTGCGCATGGAATACTCTTCGTCTTGAGAACCACAAGCAGACAACTCACGCGACACATCGCATGTTTTGTTAGTGCACATCTGCACAAGAACCCACAATACTACCACAATCGTCTCCACCAATCGATGGCTCGAACGAGGGCGACCGTCGAATGTTTTATATGGGTTTTCTAATCAGCTGCGGCTACATAGCCCAGCTTGCATGACACATATGACACATATGTGAATGGAAACCCGGCCGGTGCACTGCGTGTGGAATTACAAAAAATAATAGGGAGTGTCACGTAAACGTACAGGTGGGGGAAAAATAATCCCCAATCTTCGTGAACGAACGTATAATCTATAAACTTTGAAACCAACGCAATACCCCCCCTCCCCCCCTCCCCCCTCCCTCACCCCACCCCAACCCCACCCCCCCCAACCCCCACCCCTCCCCCCCCACCCTCCTCCCACCCCCCACCCACCACATATATTTATCACGTACCGCCCATGTCATACGTTCACGTGTCATCGCACGATCGCACAGTTTCATGAGAAACCCGAAATAAACTAGCTATATGAGGGGGGTCATGGAGAGACAGACTTTCGCCCCCCCCATAAACTGGGGGTGACTGTCTCTTCCTGTGTCACCCCTCGCCCTGTGGTGTCACTTGCATCTTGCCAGCCGACCGATAATAAAACACCCAAGTTATTTTATTATCTCATCTTTTTGACTGCGAAACCCGTGCGAGCCACTGCACAGCTTTCTTTGCCTGCGTGCATATATATATATTCACTATATATATATTTCACACTTCCCGTCAGGTTATGGGTTACCACTAGCTGGTGGTTTCTCACGTTCTTTTTAGCTTTCATTCGGATCCCGCGCAACGCGGTATACAGTGACGCAACGTCACTACTCATCGAACCGGCCGGCAGTCACGTACCGTTACTTCGCGCCTTCCCCCCAAACGTGCTGCAACAGCATCCACAGTTATTTATTTGAGCGCAACGCCCAATCTTTTTCGTGCGCAACGCACGTTTATCACCGTCATTCTCGACTACGTCCCATCCAGCCGGCCGACACAGTGACGCAACGTTACACATCGCCGCCATCTCCCCGTACATGCTGCAACGGCATCGGCTATTATTTATTTGAGCGCAACGCCCAATCCTTTTCGTGCGCAACGCACGTTAATCACCATCATTCTCGACTACATCGTCCCCATCTATTTCACTTTACGCTCTGGCCGCCAGCAGCACCTCAACAGCAGAAAAATTGGATTATCGCACGACGTTTTTGACGTCACCACCGTCTTCCTCGTCAAAATCTACCCTAAATTGACTCTTTCATCACTTGGAATTGTCCATTTTACGAAAAGTTGGGTTTCCCCTTGTGAACCCTAATAATTTCCCTTCGCAGAATTATCCAGTCTGCGCTGGAACCATGGCCACTGAGCGCCAACGTGCACGCCTCGCCGCTGTTGGGGATGCCCTGGAATATCTCCGAGAACTTCGACGGCATTCTTCACCTGACTATCGTCTGGTGGTGTCTGGTGGTGCTTATGCACCATACACCAACATCGAGTCTAACGCCTCCGCCAATGACAAGACCTTTGGCAGCAACGAGTTCCGTCCGCAGCATTCTCCGCTCTTTCATCCACCTTACGTGTTCATTGACCATTGTCTGGTGGTGTGTGGTGGTGCTGTAGCACCCGACCTGCCGTTTTCCCTCTCTGCTTTCGCACTCGTGTGCAGAGGAGGAGCACACCGCATTTTCCGCCTTCGCCCCCATCGGGGTGCCCGCGTCCCCGCACTTGCTCTGGTAATGCCACGCATTGTCACACCGCACCGCGTGGGCGTTGGATGACGACATCCTGGCGGCGCTCGACTGCATCCACCATCGAGTACTCCGCCGCCATCCACCAACGATTGCTGGGCTAGAATCACGGCTGACCTGTGGGAGTAGGTATCCCCACAGCACATGCATGGGCATAAGCCCCTAGAGCACGCATCTGTAGACCAGCGCGGCGAAGCCAAACTAGCTGGGTTGAAAAAGACCTCTTAGGGTCTCCGATGATGCTTGTTTTTTTAGGGCTTTGCCCGTGTAGCCCACCGTAGGATGTCGGACCCGGCTTTGCTGGCTTGCATCGTGGCACCTCACGCCTTCGGGGTGAGGTGGTGTCATGGAGAGACAGACTTTCGCCCCCCCCATAAACTGGGGGTGATTGTCTCTTCCTGTGTCACCCCTCGCCCTATGGTGTCACTTGCATCTTGCCAGCCGACCGATAATAAAACACCCAAGTTATTTTATTATCTCATCTTTTTGACTGCGAAACCCGTGCGAGCCACTGCACAGCTTTCTTTGCCTGCGTGCATATATATATATATTCACTATATATATATATTTCACACTTCCCGTCAGGGGGGAAAGAAGGCGGTACGACAGCTGCCATAAGGCAGCAGCTGAAGGACAATGGCTGCGGATAATATTACCAAAGTAAGGGTTGGCGGCTTGCGCCGCCAAGGGTTATTACGAAGGGAAGATTCGTGTCTGTGAGGGGCGCGTGTCGCAGTGTCATCATCATAACGTGTGACACTGCGACCGCAACTACGATGCTTCAGGTTGAGTGACACAAGGAGTCACCTACTACTAGATACTACTATAGGGTACCTAATATTGTACTCTACGTGACACTACCTGACTACGAGGTGGTCACTAAAGATGAAGCACTACCCATTCAATGGAAGGGTACACTACGGTATGCATGCTAGAAAATACGTCTAGGGCACTACCGATTTACAGTACGTGCTAAAAGCACACTTAGCGAATTACCTCTAAGGCACTACCAAGTAAAGTGCTTCTAAGCACTACCTACAAAAGAGATCACAACGAGTCATCGAAGAATGTTGAAAATGTTGATTGTTGTTCTTAAAGATAATTTCTGCTGAGATTCAGTAGTTCAGTATCACGTATGACGTATGACAGTGACAGTGACAGTACAGTGACTTCCTACCTGTACTCAGTAGTTCGACTTCGGTAGCTTAGACTGTGACACACGATATGATTGCCTAGTGACGGCCTCAGAGCTTAGATAGCCTGAGAGTCGTGTATTCATTTCTATCTTTTGATATACCCGATTGCCTCGCTCAAACCCTACGGCGTTCAGCGTTTTCACTGTGTCACTAGGACATTCTAGTAGGCTATAGGCCCACCACTTGCCTAAAGTGGTTTTGATTCAAAGCCACTAAATGGCTGGCTAAAGCTGTAGAGGGGCGAGCGTGGCTGAGTAGGTAGAATGTTGCGGGGTGCCGCGTTTTCACGGCGCAACTGACTGTGTAGATGGAGAGGTAAGCGCGACGAGTGGCGGAGGAAAGTACGGAGAAGATGGGTCAGAGAGCGCTGGGGCCCCCGATGGTATGCAGCATTGCGCAGAGTTTGGTACTGAGTGCTTCGCGACACGTTAAAAAGACCATGACCTCGGACATCGACAAGCGCGGAGACCTCGACTCTACTCTCCTACCTTCCGCCCACCCCCGCCGCTCCGCATTTTTCCTCACTGCTCTATACATCTTTACCCGTATCATTTTACCTTAATTTGCCACGCTTGCCGCTTGTTTGTGAACTTTGAGCGGATCTACGAATCTTGCGGGCGACTTGGCCGTTTTTGACCGTTTATAACTCACGTTCTACTTGGGCTCGGACATTTTCCTTTGGAGAGTGTTTTTACTTCGCCATTACCGGCCGTGTTACCGAGTTTCGTGGGCATCGGAGCAGATTTTGAATTTATCTTGGATTTGGCCCCTTCCTTGAAGGGGGCTCACCCTTTTCGTTAGGGTTTCATCCCTTCGGTGCTTATCTTGCGGCTGTCATGGCTGCCATGGATCCTTCTGATGGGTTCACCACTCCAGTTCCGGCTGGGATCGACACGCGGAGGGCGCTTCCCTTCAGCGACGGCCCTGAAGAGCCTGTGCCCCCTACACCTGTGAAGCGTCGCCCGCTTGACAGTGATGACACGGACGGTGCTTTGGTTCTCAGGGAGTTCCTTAAGGACTGCCAGACGATTCTCCGCGAGCCTGGTCACCGGGCCAGCATTATTCAGCAAGTTCGTGACCAGTGCCGGCCCACTCACATCAAGGCTTCGGAGTGGGTTTTTGACATCGACAAGATCAAAGGCCAAGTGCCTCGAGAAATTGCACTGGACCGCTTCACTAAGGCGGTACAGACCCAACTAACCGACTTCAACCTTCAGTTTGACACGGTATTCCACCCGACTGACCTCACGACGGCTGTTCTTCCTGAGGCCACTCGCATTCTCTATCGCATCTTGACGTCGCTGGTGCGTGGGTCATGCCTTCGGCTCATTGAGGAGTCGGCTACGGTGTCTCCGGATGATGGACGCCGTGCGTGGCTGGTTGTCTGCCGAGCCGTTGCCAGACGGCGCAGGCCGTGGGTTTCCCATGGTTACCTATTCGAGACAGCTCCTGCGATCGAGCTGCTGGAGGATGTAGACCCCGAGCCCTATATTAAGGGCTTCATGCAGCACCACACCGCGATCCGTTCTGAGCTCAGACCTGGTGTGGAGCCTGACGATGTGTGGGGTGTGGGGTTCGCCTTGGACCTCCTCACCCTTCGCATGTGCCCTCTGTATTATAAGGACCTTCTGCAGGAGTGGAATTCTAAGACGGCCGAGGGCAGGGAGAAGCGGGCTCTCGGCATTCAACAGTTCACGTTGGCTGTGAAGGCCTTCCACCAACAGAAAACAGAGGAAAAGAAGCTGCTTAAAGAGAAGAAGAAAAAGGATGGGGTCTCCGCATTGGCGGCCTCACTTCTCTCTGGGGAGTCCCCTTCTGCCGCCCTTCTGGCCCGTGCGGGCATCCCGCAGACTCGCATTGTTGGTGGCCGCAGGCGTGACGAGCCCAGGCACCCGCCACAGACTCAGGATGCTCAGCCGCAGGCGGCCGGACAGGGTGCTCACCGGTCTGGGGGCGACAGGGGTACAGCTCCCCGCGCCAGACCGGCCCGCGGTGGAAAGAATCGACAACAGAACATGAAGGGACACAGGAAGGGCTCTCACCCTTCCCCTCATGCCCCTCCGCCGCGGACTCAGGGGCAGCGGCAGCCTGCATCCGGTGGTTCACCGACTGCCTTGCGGGTGACGCGGGATGCACAGGGCCGCCACTCGGTCCAGTGCTGGGACTGCGGCGGCCCTCACTTCCGCCGTGACTGCCCTGGAGGGGTGCAGAGTGCTCATGTGGCGGGGTTCCACCCCGAGGGCACGCCCATTGCAGACATCCTGTCAGAGTTGGATGCGGCTTTCCTCGATCCGGAGGAGGAGGTGTATGAGTCATGCCTATATTCTTACTCATTGGAGCTCGGGGAGGCACCGCTTGACATCCCCGCGGCCCAGGCGGCTGCCGTTGTGCCGCACTCTGCCGTTGACAGTGGGGAGCCGTGGACTGAGTCGGAGTGGGCTATCTGGGACTCATGTGGCCGCTCGGAGGAGCAGTACTATGACGCTGTCAACCGCTTCAACTCGTACCAGGACCCTGGCGATGGGGACGGACCCGACGGTGAGATGACGCCTGCTCAGCTCCATGTTGCCGTGCACCAGCCTTCGGACCCTGCCATGTCTATGCAGCACTTCAGTGTTGAGCCGCAGCAGCCAGCGGTGCCGGCAGCCGACGTGCAGATCACAACAACCAACACCGAGTTCCCTGGAGCTGTGCAGCTGGTGAGCACGGCACCGCCGTCCCGACCCAGGGGTCCGGGTGGCCCGGGCCGCAGGCCCTATGGGGCGGGTCACTTCATGTACATGAGTCTGCTGTGCATTCTAGCATTCTCTGGCACGGCAGATGCGGTGCAGTCTGGTGGTGCCTCCGGTGCTGTGCTGGAGGTGCACCCACGGGCTCTGGTGCTTTGGCATGCTGTCACCTGGGGTCTGGCTATCTCGGCCTGTCTTCCTGCCGTTGGTGCCAGGACTCCCGCACGCACCTGGCGACACCTTGTCAACCGCCAGTCACCGACGGGCGGGCACCAGCCCTCAACAACCCAGCCTCCGGCGGGTGAGCCCCGTACCTCTCGCCGCTCCTCACCGGTCTGGACTGCTATTCTGGTTATCTGTGGCCTGGCCCTGTGTACCTCGGCACTACTGTTTGGGTATTCTCTGGGTCTGCGGCAGTCAGTCAGACAGTCAGTCAGTCAGTCAGTCAGCTTACCCCGCCAGCAGGGGGGTCCGTCGGCCGTTCTGCTGGTCAGCTTTTCTCAGCTGATGGACTGGCTACCGGTGATACCGGCTTATGTCTGGTCTCTGGTTATGCTGTGGGTACTTATGCTTCTGTGGAGCTTGGTGTACCGTCTGGTCAGCTTGGGTCAGTTACAGTGGTTTACCCTCTGGTACCTGCTGGCTATACTGGTATTCTGGTTTATGGCAGTGCAGAGTCAGTTCCGTTGCATGTGCCCGACGAGGAGTGGGCTGCTTCTGGGTTCAGTTCTCTGGCCAGTGCTGTCCCTGCACCCGTCCGGGTTGACAGAGGCATCGTGTGTGACTCTGGAGCCACATGTGTCATGTGCGGGGACCTGTCGGCCTGCACCGACGTGGACTACACCCGTACGGTGGCCTTCACCATGGTCACGGCTGGGTCTCACAGGACGGATGCTACTGTGACATTCCACCTGTATGGGGTCTGTGTCCAGGACGGCGCCATCGACCACTTCGTTCTCCCAAACTCACACTATAAGGCCGGCTGCCGCACTCTGCTGTCTTCTCGGGTTATGCTATCCCTCGGCTTCGGGTCCCCTGACCTTGTATCCCTCACCTACACCCACCTGCCTACTGGCCGTGTCTATCGGATCATTGACTCTGGCACAGACTATATGTGGGCGGAGGTCCCTGAGGGGGCAGCCAGTGCACTCACCCAGACTGTCTCACGTGTCCGCACCGGTGAGATCTGTGACTGGATGTGGGCACGCTCAGAGTATGCCAAGTGGGCTTTCCTGAAGGGCTCGCCTGCTGCCCTGGCCAAGACCGGGGAACACAACTTTGACATCTCCCTCTTCGGAGACGACCTCCCCCCCGGCGTGGGTAACAACCAGACCTGCCCAGTCAGGTATTCACTGTCTGATTCCTGCTGGGGTCACCTCTGGGCCGGTGCCTATATATATGGCAACCCGCCCTTTGACAGACTCACCTGTGAGCGGATGCTCAAGAAGGCCAACCGGGACTTTGCAACCGACCCCGAGCACACGGTATTCCTCTTCTTGATTCCCCAGTCACACCTCAGTACCTTCAGGCAGCACCTTATTCATTGGGAGGTGCTACATGTCTATCCGGCTGGCACAGAGGGCATATTCAGCTACCGTCGTGAGCACACCTATGCTGGACGGCCCCTTCAGTCGGCTGGCTCGGAGGGCGGGGGGGACCGTGTCTTCATTGCTGGTACCCCGTTTCCGGTGGCTATCATCTACCGTGATCAGTACACATCCATGAGGTTCACCCCTGAGAGGTGGTGCCATTCCGCATATGCTCATGCTCATGGTCTCAGGCTGGCTCAGCTCATGGACCTTGGTGTTGACATCGCCCGGCCTGGCACTACGGTTACCCGGGAGCAGCTGCTGTCTCACAGGACCTGTGCTGAGGCCTGTGCTGTGTGTGCCCGTATGCGGACAGTGCAGCCGAGTCCGAAGCACCCTCCGGCTGACAGATACAAGGCTCAGAAGCCTGGATCTATGTGGGCTGCTGATGCTACAGGCCCGATCACGCCTATTGGCTATGACGGGTCGAGGTACCGCTGGACCTTTGTGGAGTTCACTGTGAGGTTTACACTTTGCTACTTCTCTGCTGAGAAGTCGGCATACAGCTTCATCCTGGCTCAGTTCCTGGCGGATGTTGTTCATCACGGCTTTGCCTGCACTGGCCTGGTTCTCCGCACTGATTGTGCCCCGGAGCTGTGTGACCCTGCAGCACAGGCTCTGTACAAACACCATGGCATCAAACACCTGCGGTCGTCACCCACCCTGCACTGGCAGAACTTCATGGCTGAATATGTGATTGGTAAGATCTCGTCGGTCTCCCGTGCACTCTTGGAGACAGCCGGTATGGACCTCACCTACTGGCCTCTTGCAGACAGTCATGCCTGCCTGCTATGGGATATCCTGCCTCATGGGCGAGACGCCGTGGTGCCATTCTATCACCTTATGGGCTATCACTTTACCTACTCCCGTATCGAGATATTCGGCACCCTGTGCACTGTGGCCATGGATGCTCAGCAGATGCGGGCCCGCCATCCGGGGGTCTCCAAGAAGCGGACCCCCCGGGCCTGGCAGGGGCGGTTTGTGGGCATCAGCCTCAGGTCCTCGGCCTACAAGGTACTAGACCTGGAGAGAAACAAAGTTGTCTCCGAGGGCCGGCCAGACTTCATCAGAAACTACTCGGAGTTCGGGCAGGTGATGTCATCGTTCCCTGCCCCCGCTCCCGACGAGCAGCACTCCGCACCCGTGCCCAGTGACAGGCCGGAGCCGTGGAGGGACTACACCACTGACATGGTGGTGCCAGTCCATTCCGTGGCTGCCTATTATGACACCCGGGACGGTGAGACCTATGCCACCGTGCAGTTGCTTGACACTGGTTCAGCAAACACTTTCTGGACCACCGCCCAGCAGTATGTCATGGCTGACCCTGCGGGCACTGCTTGGTTTGACTTGGTCCGCTGGCTGGACCGCCGCAGGGTCATTGACTGTGTCAATCAACACTACCCGCTCTGGACTCTGGCTAAGGCTCAGGAGGCCCGCGGTGATCCGCTGTATCCGGCACTCATTGTGTCCACGGACATGAGGCGGTCCAGATCCTATGGGGTGCTCTTCCGGCCTATGGCCTACGGTGATGTGACTGCCCCACGTGCCTATGCCATGGACCTCCGTGCCAGTCTGGTGGTGTTCCCTGATACCCACAGTGCTTGCCACCTTCCCTTCTCCGACCACCCGGAGCAGGACCAGTGGCTCCTTCCGCACTATGTGGTCCCACCAGAGGACACGGTCGGTACATTGCCAGCCAGCGGCACACTCGGCTTCTGTCATATCTCTGCTGGCCTCGCCGAGCGCCTGTACCACACTGCAGCTCCTGATCTGCCACTGCCAGGTGGGTACCGCCAGGCACTGTCTATGCCTGATGGGGCTCAGTGGGAGGAGGCTATTACCGGTGGGGAGGTGCAGCCTCTGAATGACCAGGGTAAGATAGAGCCGGTGGAGGTGCTGCCCGACGGTGAGATCGCCACCAGCACCATCTTTGTGCTGAATAAGCCCTGGAAGCCACGGGATGGTCTACCGCCCGTCCAAATTCATAAAGCTCGGATGGCCGTGGCTGCCACATGGCACTGGGGCTACACCCAAGCTGAGACCGCATGCGCGGTAGCAGACCTGCCCACCTTCCGCCTTCTCTTCATCCTGTCTATTATCTTTGCTGGTATGGGGGTTATGGTCTATCACTTTGACGTCAGTCAGGCCTTTGTTCATGCCCGTCTGGAGGTTCCTATATATGTGCGGTTCCCCTCTGGGTATATGTATAAGGGCAGATATGGCTATGCCAAGCTGCTCTATGCTCTCTACGGGCTACGGACGGCTGGTGCTTCCTGGCAGAAGCTGGCCAACAAATTCATGAAGTCCTTCACCTATCAGGGAATGCACTTCACCCAGTCCACATATGACCCGTGCCTATACTATATTGTGACCTCTGTGTTCGTGGCCTTCGAGGCTGTCTACGTGGATGACTTCGGGCTGACATGTGATGATGCCTTCCACCAGGCTTTCTGGGCAGCTTTCCAGGCGGCATTCAAGAGCAAGAATCTTGGCCGTATGACAGCCGTCCTGCAGCTTGCGGTTGACTATGATCGGTGGGGCATTGCATTGTCCCAAACCAGGCAGATCAAGGAGCTCATGTCCAAGTTCAAGCTTCCGGCCAAAACCTATCACAATCCGATGGATGTGAACCTCGTTATCCAGAAGCCGGAGCACCCTGATCTCACCCTTGTCACCCCGTATCTCTCTCTGCTTGGGTCCCTGCTGTGGATTGCACGGTGCACCAGGCCAGATATCTATTACTCAGTCATATATCTGGCACAGTTCTCCTCATGCCCCTCGGCTCAGGCCTGGGAGGCACTTCAGAGAGTGGCTCAGTATCTGTACTTCACACGGCACTACCGTATCCGTTATGCTTACCCCAGTGCACCGCTTTCTGTGCTCACAATACAGGTGTATTCAGATGCTGACCATGCTCGTGACAAACTCAACGGGTGTCTCTCCTGCTCGGGAGGCATTGTATTCCTCAACGGCATGGTCCTTCATTGGGTATGTGCCCGCCAGACTGATGCTGAGATGTCCTCCACTGGATCTGAGTATGTGGCCGCCTCTGTGGTTGGGCAGCGGGCCATGTCTGCTATCCATATGATTGTGGAGATGTTCGGCTTTATCAGAATTACGCAGCGGGAGCCGGGTGTGTCTGCTCTGGCTCTGTCTACGGCCTTCCCTGCAGCTGACACTTCTTGGATGCAGAGGGCGGCCACGTTCTTCGAGAATCATGCTATGGGTCATGGTCAGATGGGCCCCGCCTCCCCCCTGCACTACCGGGAGGCTGAGCCTGTTCCTGACAGCAGCCTGTATGCCCTGCCTCACGCCGTGCCAGTACCATATGATGGCACGGGCTACGAGGACGGTCCACGGGAGTACCACTCTCAGCGGTCTGGCATGTATGGTACCTCTGGACCCTTCATTCCCAGGCTGGAGCTCCCGGTGGCTGTCATGATTGACAACCAGGCGGCCTCCTCCATTCTGAGGAATGTCATGCTATCCACCAAGATTAAGCATGTGTTGATCCGTTTTCACTGCTTTCGGGGGTGGGTGTGTGCTGGGTACCTAGTGCCTGTTTACATCAACACTTTACTCAACCTGGCTGATATCTTCACCAAACCTCTTCCTGGGCTCAAGGACAAGGTGCGGGTGATCATCAGCATGATCGAGTCCTTCATGGACGTGATCCGCCCGCACCCCAGTGGTGCGGGTGACTCCTAGGTTCTCTGGTCCTCTGTCCGGCTGAGCTGCAGGCCTATGAGCCGGCAGCGGTCGGGCAAGGGGTCTTTCTGGTCTGACTGGATTGATGCCCTTTGACGTGGTGCCCTTCTGGACTGTACTTTGTGTTCGTGGACAGACTGGTACCTATGACCTGCCCTATGAGACCTTAGACACCGACAGCTCTACTCTGACCTTAAGCACATCTGACTGGATTCTGGCCTTTGACTACATCCTGTACCTCTTTGACATCTTCTATGACCTCGAGTACTGGTTGACCGTCGAGCTGAGCAGCATCAGATGAGAGTATCTATCGGGGAGCGAGATCTGGCAGAGACCAGTTGCTATTTTCATATCCTTGTGGCAGTCCACCTAGTTGGCATGCATATACTAGTACTTTAGCATTCGGTTTAGAGGGTTAGCCGGAAGCAGGGATGGCGGCAGGTCGGCCCTTTGGTTGATGTTGTTCTGATCCGTGGACGGGGACCTCTTAGTTTGCATTAGCTACCTGTTTCACATTCTTGTGCCACCTCCGCCGAGGTGGTGTGCTGAGATTCAGTAGTTCAGTACCGCGTATGACGTATGACAGTGACAGTGACAGTACAGTGACTTCCTACCTGTACTCAGTAGTTCGACTTCGGTAGCTTAGACTGTGACACACGATATGATTGCCTAGTGACGGCCTCGGAGCTTAGATAGCCTGAGAGTCGTGTATTCATTTCTATCTTTTGATATACCCGATTGCCTCGCTCAAACCCTACGGCGTTCAGCGTTTTCACTGTGTCACTAGGACATTCTAGTAATTTCAGGTCCCTCGAAGATCATCACACGCCATGGGGACGTGGAGAAGGGTCAAAACTGAAAATAGGCCTTGGCAGATCGCGTCAAAGCAGATGGCTGTAAAATACGACATTGCGCACACACAAACACGTCGAATTTTCTGAAAATTGAAGCCGTTGATGAACAGCGTTTGAGGGGGTTGCTGTTTAGGTTGATGTCGAGGAATTCCAACTTCCAGAGGGGTAGGGAGGAGAGAAGGGTCGACGAACGCGATCCGGTTGTAAATCTGGCCAGAAAATCTGCCAAATGGCTGATTAGTAAAGAATGACGAAAGAAGTCAAAGGGGTTGGGGTAAGGATGCCCGGTTGACGGGTTACCACTTCCCAGAAGTCCATTGTCCAACATACAAAATACGGCTGCCTCTAAAAACCTCGAAGGTGGTAAAATCGACAGTCGATGGCGAATTGGGTTGGCACTACCAATTTTCAGGATCTGAAGTAGGGGGGCGATCAGAAAATAGGCAGAGAGCGGACAGCGCGGCTGGTCAGCGAACTCGGAGTTGATGCTGCGTGATAAGCCAGGGATGCGGCTGAAATTTGAGTGCCAAAAGTGGGGTCACAACTCCCACTTAAGGCTAAGAAATTCCGGGGAGACCAAATCCCGAAATAACTGTGACTACTGGGGTCACCACTCCCCAGAAGTCGCTGTGAGAGGTCGCAGCGGCCGAAAAGGGCAAGAGAACGCGAGGAGCCATGCCGGCTGTAAAATTAAGCTAGGGGAAAGCGGGAATCCCAAGATCTGCTGATCAGAAATCTGAAACAAACAGTGGAAGCGTAAGCGAGGCCCATAACCTCATGAGAAACCCGAAATAAACTAGCTATATGAGGGGGGAAAGAAGGCGGTACGACAGCTGCCACAGAGTGGCAGGCAGCTGAAGGACAAGGCTTGCGGATAATATTACCAAGTAAGGGTTGGCGGCTTGCGCCGCCAAGTTATTACGAAGGGAAGATTGTCTGAGAGGGGCGCGTGTCGCAGTGTCATCATCATAACGTGTGACACTGCGACCGCAACTACGATGCTTCAGGTTGAGTGACACAAGGAGTCACCTACTACTAGATACTACTATAGGGTACCTAATATTGTACTCTACGTG